>JAAGKR010014665.1:5000-11298 GCA_011419295.1 Clarias macrocephalus
TCTGCGCGCCGGGTGAGCAGGTTATAGCCGCTATTTCATTGAAAGTTGGCAGACCTGTGCTCGCGGAGAGGCCGCGCGAAGCGTTTAGAGCGTCCACTGATGGTGGGATTAAAAAGAAGGGGCTTTATTAAGTAGATAAATTGGCAGCGACGCTGGTCTCCGAGGTCATAATTAGCGTCCATTAGCATAATTTCACTCCATCCTTCTGTGGCTGTCATAAAGCCTGGCCTGCCAAACACACACACACACACACACACACACACACACACACACACACACACACACACACACTCTCTCACACACACACACACAAAACAGACACAACATGTGTACACACATGCATATATGAATATATACACACATACATGCACACACACTCCTAAAACGGCTTCTGTCTTGAACACATTATATTCAGGTTTATTACTTCACCCGTCATTCATCATTTCCCGTAGGAAAAAAAAAGATTAACCTTCAGAGACCACATTTATTTCTTTATTACTGACCTCACACAGGACACACACAGTGCTTTTTGCCTGAACTGAGCACGCGCTAGCACTATGCAGAAGTCTGTTAGCAGCAGCGCAGTGTTACCGGACGCAAAAATGTTGTAATGAGCAACATAAAAATGTCTCAGCTTAGCATCCCTGGTACTCGGCTATTTAGCTAATTGCTAAGCTAACTGCTAAGCTAACCACTAAGCGAACCGCTAAGCTAACTTCTAGACAAATAGCGCACATGCTAACAAGATTCTAGGATTGGTCAAAAATACCACTGATCACTTTATTGTAAATGTTAATATGTAAATAGCTTTTAATTGCTAGCCAAACCTAGCTTGTTATTTTTTCAGTATCATCAATGATGGCTTAATCAGAGGAACATTTTTTTAAATAAATCAAGACAGCCTTACGTTTAGCTGGAAAAAAGTTACCATGTTAGCTTTAACAGAATTAGCTAACATACAGAAATACCAATCGGCAACTTGGCACTAGTAATTTTTTTTTTCATAGTAGTTTTGTCTCGTAGTGTTATATAGTGATTCATTCCACACTTACTAAAATACTATCCAAATATACAAGTGTTACCAAAACAACACCAACAACAAAAACAGAAACAAAACTGATTTATTTGTGACTAGCATTAGCTAATATAGGATAGCTAGCTGACTAACAATCAACAGCTTTTATTTTTAACAGGATGTCAGTAGCTGAGTCTGATCATCTTTTATTTTAGTGCTGTCTAGATTATTACAATGTCAAGCAACAATGTTACCATGGCAACCAGATATTTCTTTAGCAATACCATTAGCTAAATTAGCTATGTGATAAATTACAGATAGGGAGCTAGATTGTCTTTGTCTTTAGTTTTTAGTAACCGGTTCTTCTTAGTGCTTTGTTTTCCGCCAACGAAACTACTGTCGAAGTGTTAACATGACTAGAACAAAATCTATGTTTATGGCTAATATTAGCTTACATAGCTAGTTGATTTGCAAACAACAGCTCATAGTTATCACATGATTTCAGTATCTAAGTCATATTAATAACATCGTGTTCTTAGTGACTAACTGATCACCAGCGAAAAGGCTAGTAAAGAAGTCCTATGTTTCCTCCAGATTTTTCTTAATTGAGCAAAACAAAAGCATAAAGTGTATAAATTGTTTTGCAATAGAAACTATAGCATGTTTTATTTAGCATCAACAATAGCTAATGCACGTAGATTGCCAGTAATCTCAAATAAATAAATAAATAAATAAATAAATAAATAATTTTCTCCTCACATATTGTTCTTCAAATTTCTTCACATATTTAACATTAAACATGACTTATCATTAAAGTCAATCCAAACAAAAAGCTTCAGTGATGTTAGTTGAAAAACATAATTAGCTTAGGTGATTAGCATTTTGAAACAATCGAGAATCAAGTCAAGAGTGTTCAGATTACATGAAGCCGTGAAGTATGGCTTTGAAACATTGCACATGATTTTTTTACGTCTGTGATTCAAAATGAGCCATTTTTGACAAGTAAAATAAAAAATTAAGTAAAATAAAATGAATATAAATTACTCATTAGATTTTAATGAAATGTATTATAACACACTGTGTCCTGTAGTGGAATATAAACCAGGAGCGTAATTGCTTCCGCATTAAGTCGATCGCAGTTTGACTTTGCGGCTACGCGGCAGGTCAGGAGGCTAGCATGCCAGGCTAAGCCGCTAACTCGCTGGGCTAATCGCTAGCCGCTAATGGCCACCCTGCCGGTGTGGCCCTTTCCTCCTCCTGTTCCCCCCGGCTGTGTGCTAAGCCGAGGCCGGCATTAAAGCCACACTGCTTCTCTCTTCTCTCTGCGTCCTGATGCAAACACACAGCACAAACACAGTCTCTGTTCACTTTACTTAGCCAAAAAAAAGGGAAAAAGACCCAAACTAACACGTTTCAGTCTATATAACGGACATCGACGGACAGTATCTCACAGAGCTTTAATCAGAGCAGTGGACTTCCAGCACAGCGCAGACTCGTCTCATCCCGGCAACCGGCTCAAACACAGAGAAAGTCATAGCTGTGAATTTATTCCCGACAAACATACTTTCAGAGGACTGATGTAGGGTTTTATATATACTGTATATATACACACATCAGAACTTGCGATAAAAATTTCTGGTGAATGAAGGCGTAAAAGCGATTGACATTTACAGAAGACATCAAGTGCAGTATGGTGATGAGACTCTTAACCGCAGTTGCGTTTGAATGGTGCAAATGTTTTAAAGAAGGCTGTATGTGTGTGAATGATGATTCTGGCTCGGAGACCAACGCCTCATCCTTGTCTCTAACTTGTGGAAGAGACGCATCTGTCTGTGGGAACCGTACACACAATCGTTCACCAACACCACCTGCACATTACAAGAACTCGGCAAGAACCACATCCCCCACACAGTCCTGACTTCACTCCGAGACATTTCCACATGTTTGGGCCATTAAGGAGGTTCCTGGGAGGCCGGCGTTTCAGACATGAAGCAGACAGTCCGGTCACGAGAAAAGTTTCTACCTTAATGGTATCCAAGCATAAGTGACAAGTGCATTAGTGTATCAGAGGATTATATAGAGAAAGAATTGGAGTTTTTACTCTCAAAACTGTGTCCTGTATTTCTATGACATATAATATATATTAGTGATATTCTTCAAGGGTGATGACTTAAATTCCACACACACACAAACAACAGCTAACAAAATCACAGAGACTTTTTATAGTATATGTTATATGTATCAAAGAGGAACTAAGCACCCTCCTTGGCACTAAGCGTAACTGTAAACCTTTTTAAACGTATGACGTGTCATTAATACAATCGATTATAGAAATAAAGACGATGAAAAATTAACACATGGCGAGAAGAGGAATGAATCAATTCAGGGGCTCGAGGAAAACAATCAACTGCTGTCAGGAAATACACTCCGTCACAGCGCCAGGTTACAGAATGGGCTCTGTTCAGGAGCAGGGTGTGTATACAGGGTGTGTGAGTCCACCCTTGACTGATGTGTGTGTGTGTGTGTGTGTGTGTGTGTAGTAGCCTATAACAGAGAGACCTTTATAAGAACATTTTTAGGGAGATTTGTAAGCAGACTAACGCAAATTGTATATACTGTATATTTATGTGTGTGTGTGTGTGTTTGTACTGTATATTTGTGTTTGTATAGACATGTGTATACACAGACATGAACAAGGAGTCTGTACACCCCTGTATAATTTTAAGAGGAAATGTATCTGCCTGAATGTGTTCAGCTTTTAATCAAGTATGATTGAGATATAAAACCACTATTCATACTTTATTGAGCAACCACGTGCCTAAGGCTGTCTAAAAAAAAAACTATTTTAGTAAAACATCATTCAGACGTCTTCTAGAAGGCCCAATTTGACATGAGTCTATTACAGTTTTACCCTTTATTTATTATTATTATTATTATTATTATTATTATATTTTAAAACTATAATTCAACCATCAGATTCTTAGCTGTTCCTCTCTGGAATGTCACAGATCAGATTAGTTCTTTTTTTGGTCCTAAAAATCTAAAACCTATTTTGGAATTTCTCTGAAGAGAAAAAATCTATTAGTACTCATAATCTTAAAAATAACTACAACACATTTTACTGCATATAGTTACATACAGACGTTTTATTATAAAACTACTACTTTAGTATTTACTTTTGTCATATCGGTATATAATATATATATATATATATATATATATATATATATATATATATATATATATATATATATATATATATATATATATATATATAATGTTATCATTGTAAATTTATAAATTTATTCAGCTTGACATGTTTCAAAGAAACCTTTTCTAAAAAGTCCACGAGTTTGGCGATGAAGCTATAAAAGCTGCGGTTGGTTTAAAGGGCTCCCTAGTGTGTAAAAGTGACTTTTTAGTCAGTTTTTAGACGCAGATGTGCCGAATGTGTGTCGAAACAAAGTTAGAAAAAAAATCCTCTCTTCTTTATTTTATTCTATATTTAAACGCGGTTTCAACAAGGTTGATTAGATTTTCCCCCCTCTAATGTGACCTCATATAAGAATTTCCCCTAGCTTCCATTGGCTTGTTCTCTGCAGGGCGTGGCTCAGGAGTAGCTCATTTAAATAAACGCTGAAACACTGCGTTTCGAGTAGGAGTAAATTAATGCATGAGGGGTATTTCAGACACACTTTGCGGGGAGACCCGTTTGAGAAATAGTAAAATATGGGACCTTTAAAGAAACTGATGATAGACATATGAGATGAGAGAGGAATCTGATATCATTTCTCTAATGGAAGAAGTAAAGATCTTGAAATGTGCTCGTCTCAGGTCATGTGAAATGCAGGTCACACTGTTCCTCAGGCTACGTTTACAGTATACGATGTGGTAAGATACAAAAATTGTCTATCCTGGCTTGTTTGTTCACGCATCATGTGATCGGAGCCCAGATCAGACCATGTTCTCATCCCGCACTGATCTTAAAAAAATAATAAATACATAGATAAATAAATCATCTGTCGTAGTCTCAGGCTTGTTCTCTGTTCTCGGATGGTACTGAGGCGAATTCCTTCACAGAGTCGACCGGGTGATGATGTCAGCCGGATGTGACAGTTCCCTTGTGTGTGTGTGTGTGTGTGTGTGTGTGTGTGTAGAGGAGACAGTGTGTGTGTGGGAAAGCAACAACGTGTTTAAAGTATCGAACAATGAGGGCTTTTTTATTCCCGCAGATAACAAGAGCTCTGGCAGCAGCGACAATACCTCAGCATTTACATGCACACTAAGGACCTTAAGGACTGTTTTCTCTCTGTCTCTCCCTCTCTGTCTCTCTCTGTCTGTCCCTCTGATAGCTCCAGCATGATGCTGTATTTAGGACAATCACTTGTTTGTGTGGAACGGGGAGTCTCTCTATTTCTCTGTCTCTCTTCCTTTTCCATAGTTATTTATAGTTCCTGCCCTGTCTCTCCATCTCTCCATCTCTCCATCTCTCTCTCTCTCTCTCTCTCTCCATCTCTCCATCTCTCCATCTCTCCATCTCTCCCTCTCTCCATCTCTCTCTCTCTCTCTCTCTCTCTCTCTCTCTCCATCTCTCTCTCTCTCTCTCTCTCTCTCTTTCTCTCCAGCACTTCATGGAGACATATCTCAACCAAAAACTTCAAATCCCGGTCCAATCCAGTTTGCAGGAATGATACAGCTTGAGGCTCGTGCACATTTTTCCAAAGACACATATATGACGAGCATGAAAGAAAGCTCACACACTCACACACACACACGCGCGCGCGCTCCAGTCGGCGTAACACAAAGCAGCCTCTGTGTTTCGCCCCAGGTTGTGGGGGCCACCCCGGTTTCCTGTCCAGCCTTTTCCACAAAAGCCAAGAGTCTAATGTCACTGTCATCCATTAGCATTTAGACATGGAGGTGAAGTCACTCACACACACACACACACACACACACACACACACACTTGTACAGTTAACATGGAGACGTGTGTGTGTGTGTGTGTGTGTGTGTGTGTGTGTGTGTGTGTGTGTGTGTGTGTGTGTGTGTGAGTGTGTATGTGTGCGTGTGCATTTGTGCGTCCGTGTGTTTGCTTTTGGGCAGGAACAGAAGGCAGCGTCCAGCTCAGAGTGCCTACAGCTTACACACACACACACACACACACATGAGCATGTTTGCCAGCGCGTTTTAGTCATCGCATCAGCCGTCTGCATGGTTTCCTGTCATTTTTCCTCTCGTCTGATCGTCTATTTATTTATTTATTTATTTATTTATCCGTCGGTT
>JAAGKR010014667.1:0-11289 GCA_011419295.1 Clarias macrocephalus
AAAGAGCCTAATATATTCTAAAACAGGAACCAGACTAGGGTTATACAGTGCTGTTTACCTGATGGATGATGGGTAAGACATTGAGACAAATCCGTTACATAAACCTGATTTAACTACTAATGTAGAAATTGGAAACTGAAATCTGTAACCATGCAGAAAATGCCTGAATATATTAGTCTACATAGGTTGAGAATAATAATAATCATAAAAAATAATATTAAACACCATACTATCAGTATCAATATTTTGTAGAAAGAAAAACAGTTCTTGTTTAAATCAACCTGCATTTATCTGTCATTAATAGTAGGAGGTAGTTCTCACACCAAACAGAAATAAATTTGTGAAACATAATTTTATAATATGTCTTTTAGCTGAAAGTGTGCTTGTGGTGTATCTTTAAATATCTATTATCTGTATATAGCATATGGTCCAATTGTGTGCCTCAGAGGGGGGTAATGTGAGTTTTTCTATATCATTAATAATTGAAATGTCTATGATCTGCACTATAATACTAAACCAATTTAGTTGTGCTGGAATTGTTCTCAAATGCTTTGTCAAGTTGTTTAATGATATTACATTAATGATTAATGATTTACATTATTGACTAGTCCAGCTTTTGTTCTTTCTGACAGATATGTGACTAAACCAATATCATCCAAGAGAGTAAGAGTAGGCCGTTCCATAGGTTTGGTTTCCCTCTTGTTTTGTTTGGTAACATAGCAGCAGATTTTGATGCATAGTTATATATACAGTATACAGTATATACATATATGTGTGTGTGTGTGTGTGTGTGTGTGTGTGTGTGTGTGTGTGTGTGTGTGTGCAAAAGACTTCTTATGTGTCTTAGGCGCCATATTATCTGTAGTACAAAGTTTATTATGTCTGCATTATTATGTACAAGACCATTCCCTACAAAGATACACTACAATTAATGAAATTAATGAATAAATAACATTACAGGCATGCAAATATTCTTCTGTAAAGAAAGTGACATATTACATGACAGACCAGTTTTTAGATGGGGAAAACTGTAGACTCCTGGGTTTTGCATAAAAATAGAAAGTGGCGCGAGTGTGGCGAAGTTACCAAAAGAACTCCAAATATTCTCCAGCATGCTCAGTAAAACCTAACAGCTGTTTTATTTACAGTACTGTGCAAAAGTCTAGGGAACATTCAAGCAAAAGCCATATGCAATTATGCTTTTGAAAAAAAATCTACATAAAAAAAAACTTCTATAAAAAGCATTAAGTAATAACATAAACAATAAATGGTCAATATTTGGTGTGGAAACGCTTATCTTGAACATAAGCGGTAGTGTTCGATACAGATTTGTGCGGTATTTTAAGTAAAACAGCTGTTAGGTTTTACTGAGCATGCTGGAGAAAATGAGTTCTTTTGGTAACTTCGTCACACTCAAAGTTATATACATACACATATATGTATAATATATGTATTTTATTACTGTTATATCTTGATTTGGATGATGTTGGTCTTACCACTCCTGTTAAGGTGCTCGCATTCACATTGTGTAAGGTATGTGAAAAAGTTTTAGAAACTTTATACTCTGAAAATGTTTAATTAATGACCTCATTTAAAATGCTAGCTGTGTCTTTGGCAACCCCAGCTGAGGCTGGGTTGGGGGCGGGGCGTGATTGCGTCACAGCCGGAGGCTGGGAGAGGACGGTAAAGGCTGGATCCGCTGTGCAGTGCCTCTATTTCACACACCGGCTTTTTTTTAACAACTGAAAGCTTCCTCTAATACTGTCTTCGCGATGAAAGCAAGTTTACTCGTTTCTTTATTTCGAGAGAGCAAGAAATGAAATTGGGAGCGGAAATGGACACGGTCGCTTTTTGAAAACTTGACGCATCCTTATACAGTTCTATACTTTTTTCCGTTTGGGCGTCAGTTCAAAAGAGAACCTGTTTCACTGGCCTGATACACAGTGTCTGAGCCCTGGATACATTTCGTGCCGTTATTTTTCGGGGGACTTCACAGAGCGAAAGTGGATTTATTTTTAAGTTTTTAAGCGCACACGAGGGTCATTGTGGACTTTGGCTGAATAAAGGGACCCAAAAGCTGCAGAAATTTCAGTCCATCATCAGGGATACTCTCCTCCATCTCTAGTGAGTTCTGGTGTGTGTGTGTGTGTGTGTGTGTGTTGGGGTTTCACCCTCTACTACACATTATCTTTGTAACTGCTCATACTCTTTCAGAAACTCTAACATGGCTTTGTGGTCAGTTTGTATGCATGATTTAAGTGGCATTGTGGGTATTATATTTAAATTCATTGTCTATTTACAAGTCATTTTGTGCTCCATTAATCAGTAACTTCTTAAATAAAGCTTTTCTCAAGATCTGATTCCAGATTAGTTGCATTTCCCCCTTTAAATAATAGTAATTTGTAGGCTTTACGACTCTCTCTCTCTCTGAATATGCAGTGTATTCTCAATATTCAACTTTAATAACTCTGATCAGTTCATGTGAAGTTAAACCTGAGACTCATTTAAAACCAACCCTGGTCGTAGACTTGAAACAGATACGGATAAAAAGAGGTTCCATCAACAGCTTGGTTTTCTATTTATGTCAAGACATCATACTTGTCATGTGAGGACAGATCTGCTGGATATTGTGCAAGAGAAAATCTAAAACAGGAACCAGACTAGGGTTATACAGTGCTGTTTACCTGATGGATGATGGGTAAGACATTGAGACAAATCCGTTACATAAACCTGATTTAACTACTAATGTAGAAATTGGAAACTGAAATCTGTAACCATGCAGAAAATGCCTGAATATATTAGTCTACATAGGTTGAGAATAATAATAATCATAAAAATAATATTAAACACCATACTATCACTATCAATATTTTGTAAAAAGAAAAACAGTTCTTGTTTAAATCAACCTGCATTTATCTGTCATTAATAGTAGGAGGTAGTTCTCACACCAAACAGAAATAAATTTGTGAAACATAATTTTATAATATGTCTTTTAGCTGAAAGTGTGCTTGTGGTGTATCTTTAAATATCTATTATCTGTATATAGCATATGGTCCAATTGTGTGCCTTAGAGGGGGGTAATGTGAGTTTTTCTATATCATTAATAATTGAAATGTCTATGATCTGCACCATAATACTAAACCAATTTAGTTAGTTGTGCTGGAATTGTTCTCAAATGCTTTGTCAAGTTGTTTAATGATATTACATTAATGATTAATGATTTACATTATTGACTAGTCCAGCTTTTGTTCTTTCTGACAGATATGTGACTAAACCAATATCATCCAAGAGAGTAAGAGTAGGCCGTTCCATAGGTTTGGTTTCCCTCTTGTTTTGTTTGGTAACATAGCAGCATGACTGACAACATGGAGGACATTTAAGAATTAGGGATTAGAATACGTTTAGTTAAAAAAAAAAAGTCTTTCAAAGATAATCATGATCATATTGTGAATCGTGATCCAGCCTGAAAAAAAAAAAACAACGTACAATATGATAAGATGTTGGGCCAGACTGGACATCCTGTAAATATACTGTATTCAAGTTTCCTAGTAAAATATGTACACTAAAAGCATGATGGTCCCTACCCAATGACAAGGAAAGGTTTTTATTTCTGAGAGTGAACCACAAGCAATAACAGGTACATACTGTAATTTGCATCCAGTCCACTGCAGTGTGTTTCAAGCAGACACTCGAGTTGCTGTATCTGAGTACTGCAGCAGATGTTTCATGTGTGAGGTCAGTCAGCTGCTCTGTACCTAAAAGAAAGAAAGGTGTGACCTTTTGATCTGTTTCTATGTGTTTTCTATTTAGATGAGCTTCTGTTGTTGTTTTTTTGTGCATTGGAGGTAACACATTGTGGTTCACAAAGTTCATTTCTAATGGTAAAGTATTTAGTTTTTATGTGTATAAGAACATATTTCTCCCTGGGCAGAAATCATTTTGAATTTAGAAATGAACTTGTAATAGCAGAGAAAAGCTTTGTGCTCTTCTAAGTCAGAGTGCAGTAATGCATCAGCACCATATAACATATAAATATCTGTGCTGTGAAAGGGGCAGTCAGCTGTGTCCTTCCAACTGTCGAACAAAGTCTCGTGCCCTTCCAGGGATACTTATTTCTGCATGTGTGACTTTCTCTGCTGAGACACGTGTTAGTGTATATTCTAGGACAGCTTGGGCACTTCGCTGATCTCTGTTCCTCTTTTGGGACAGAATTACTTTTATTTAATTACGTATGGACGTTGATGGTCTTAGTGTTACTGCACATGCTCTGGTCATTCCCATTTCTCGTAATGGATTTGTTATTGATTGTGTTTTAGTTTGCATGGATTTCAGGTCTATAGCTTAGACACAGAGTAATACTGAACTGATGGATTTGTCTTACTTAATCGGTTATCATATCATCATTCTTTCTACATTTTTTTCGGTTCACTTGCCCTGTTTAGACTCCACTAAAAGAACTGACTCAGGACCTGGAACGCAGCTTTTATGCAGTTTTGTACTTTATTGATTTTGTCTTACTTTGACTGTTTATCAGTTTTGCTGTCTCAGCAGGTCTAGTTTTCTATGCATTAGAGATAATCCCAAGTACTTTGACTATTGCTTAGCATTTAGATACAGAAACTAAAATCATTTATTTATATTTGCTATATGTGCAGCGAAACAGTGTTGCCGGAGGTAGTGTTTCCACAAATAGCCAGATATTTTTAAAAACTGAGATTTTTCTACATCATTTTTTAAATAATTCTGTCCACACGACCTACGCATGAAAATGCAAAATACCTGGTAAGTGCTGCCAGGAGCATCTCTAATCAACAGGGGGCCAATCAGAAGCCTAGACAAAACGTCATTAACGGTTCCGCCATGTAGAAGTCTGACTGGATCTCCTCATAAACAAAGCAGACGTCTAAACAAGGAGACTGGAGCACAGACAATGACATCATCGGCACACCAGGTGATGTTACAACAAGCCAAATTCTTAGTTTCCCCTGTTTTGGAAAAATCTTCACTTTGGAAGGAGGTGTTCAAAAGCTCTGTTTTCAACAACCAAAACTTTGTTTGCATGTGGATGAAAGGCGAGAAAAATTTTAGTTTTTAAAAATACCCAGCTGTTTGTGGACATGACCTCAGGGTTAAGTTTTGTTCTCCCATGTCAATGTGGGGTTCCTCTGGGTTCTCTTGTCTGTCCGCTCTTCTCACATACTTGACTGTAGGTCAATTAACTGTGTTGGCATTAACAGCATATACAGTAGCAACAGATCTTTCAAAGGCTATGAAAAAGAAGAAATTTAAAGGTTCAGTGACAGTCTCAAATATATTAAAGTATACCCATCACTTATATTTGCTTTTTCTTGACTAGTGAATTCTGTCCAACTTATTCACAGACAAAGAAGACATAACTTTGACATGTGCACATGATCAAGATCATATGGTTTTGTACAAAATGTTGTTATGATGCTCTTTATTGTCTGGTACTGTATGTTGTTTAGTTCTCTCAGGTCACATCTGGCCTTTTGTCTTGCTCCCCCACATTATCTGTTTTACTTAGTCTCCAGTGGAGTTGAGGAAGACCTGAAGTGGTGTCACATAATCATATTGACACTTTTTTATTTCCCCTGAGATGTAGGCAGTTCTCTGCCATCTGTGCTTTATTGACCGGGCGTCTGATGAGCAGAATATTGAATTGCTTTTAGATCTGTACACTTTGTCTTGTTGAATGTATGTCAACGCAAGCAGTGTAAAGTTTATAAACAGAATTCAAACCCCTTAAGAACTTGACTTTGTACTGGCTCTGATGAGAATTTGTAGAAGCTGTAGCCCACCATGCAAAAACTCATGCTAACAAACATGCTATTAATAGAGCTGTCTTCCTGTTCCTCCTTCTTAAAGTTTACTTTCTTTTTAAGCAGTTTATAGAAGACAAAGTTCTAGTATGACTAATGATAAATAAAAAATTATAAACCCTAAATAATATCCTAAAAAGTTAGCTATGTACATAATCACAAACCCATATCATTTTACAATTAAATAATGTTAAAGGTTTTTGCTCAAAGCCTTGAGATGACTTTCCTACATGCATCGTTCATTGTTTCGTGCTTAGATGTACCAAAAACTGGCCAGTTGTATGCAAGTTTATGCAATGCACATTTAGTTTGTTTCTTTAGGCTTTTCTCTTTCCAACTGCTTGTGCACGTTTTGCAATATGCACTTACTCAATATCATTCTGAAATGGATGGAGTAAGTATGCTTTTTTTCTGCGTACTCTCTTCCTGTCTGCCTTTCACCCAGTCACACAGTATAGCCACAGAATTGCTCGACAGACACCAAACATTCCAACCAACGTTGTACAGTATCTAAGCAGTTATTTAAAAAAATGCTAGTGCAATGCTACTACCAGGGGTGACTGCACACAAGACATCAGCTGTCAATGTCTGTGCTACACCCCTTCTCTTATACCCTCTCGCCTTACCATCATACAAACACAACCAGGTGACCAAATATTACTGTAGGTTATGAAGGCAAAGTTGAAAAATGTAAATGTTTAGGAGTTCATATTGAGTCTGTATCATTACAGTAGTTCTGTGTAAAAAAAATAAAATAAATAAATTTAAAAAAAAAGGCGGGGGGGGGGGGGGTGGTAAGGCCCCCTGCCCAGCTGCTATTTAAAGCAGAACTGTGGAAGAGTGCCTCTGCATTTGCAGACGTGCATGGCATTACAGTGAGAGGAAACTCTGCATGTGTTGAAGAGTGAGAGTGATGATCTCTGCACTTGTTTATATGTCTGTAGAGTAGAGCAGCTAGTCTGCAAACTGTGCCCTTTTATTACAGCAAGGCTGATGCAGAGAAAACTAAATCTGGATGTTAAAAGATCTTTGGAAATCATTTCTGCATATTACTGATCTGAAAGCTGTAACCTTAATTTCTGACCTAGAATCGTACACTAGCTGCAGTTTTTACATGCAGATTTCCTTAAAAAGCCTCATCTCATGTTTGAAAATCTTCAGTCTGTATTCATCGCCTGAATCCCACAACAAAATAACAAGAACAAGAACAAAACCATACAGCCAAAAGTCAACCGAAAGTCATTAACATTTAGTTATAAATCAACACTAGAGACTTCTTAGTATACTGTACAGTTATAGTACTTCATCATTTACTTGCAACTTTCCTAATGATGTTAAGAAGATTCCTGAGAGTTCCAGTGTGGAAATGTTCCATGTCCTGATCTATGTTTATACAGAACAGAGACCATATGACTCCAGGGAATGATTTACTCAGCATCAAACTCCAGGCGTGATTAAGTGTACTGTATGTTAAACTCTGCTTTTATTGGCATCACAATGGATTGTGATCTAATCAGTAGATTTATGGGTTATTGTTGCCTTTTATGGAGAAATCAAGAAAACAAAGATGATGTACCATCAATGTGGAGTACTTTGGGGATTTCTGTTGTACCATTGTACCATTGAATTTATTCATGATGAAAAGGTTACAGTGTTTAAGAGACCATTATGTTTTATGACTTGAAATTTGGGGTGTATTGTACACAAAAGTCACTGTTTGGTATGTACTTTTCTTTTGAAATCATGGTTTGGTACATCTTGGGGTACAGAGTAGCAAACGAACAACAATTTCAGTTATTTGGGATTTAACCTGTAAACTTGTAAACAATGTCAAACTGGCCATAAATTCCCAAATACATAAAGAATGCACCAGAAAAAACATATCCATCCCTAGGCATCCTGGGTGCAAGAATAGTAACAGCATTATCTATAGAAAATAGTGCAAAATTGTTTCTTCTAAACAAGAGCTATTAAAAGGATATTTATAAAACAATATTTTGACAATTGCTATAGATGGTACAATAACTCGGTACTGGTTAACTCGGATGGTACTGCAACTTTGAGACAGTAAGTCTTTGGGAAAGAAAATAGATCGCTCATCCAAGTTAGCTGCTTAGCATGATGCTAACAAAACACAAAGACAAGCACGTCCAGGTTTCCACTGCAACTGTTGAAACATGCTGAAGTCAGAAATGATGTAATGTCAGCCGGCAAATTCTTCCAGCATTATACAGCTGTGGCCAAAAGTTTTAAGAAAAAGACAAATATCAATTTTCACAAAGTCTTTTACTTCAGTGTTTTTAGATCTTTTCGTCAGATGTTACTATAGTATACTGAAGTATACTGTAATTACGAGTATTTCATGAGTGTCAAAGGCTTTTATTGACAATTACATTATATATAGAGTCTATTAAACTTAATGTTAATAAGATTCTACGTTAAAATTACATTATGTATGTAATTTTTATTTTGTAAACATTAATGCCAGATTAATGTTGTACAGGACATGTGCATTGGGCAGTGTTTAGGCATGAAACAGGATGTATTGTCATTTTTTCACCCAATGATAAAACTGATGAATACTACAGCCGGTCTGTTTATATTTCTTATGATTTGATAAATCTGATCTGATGCCAGAGGCGTTAAAGAAAAAAATAAAACACTCAAAAGCCATGCACAAATTTTTACTATCTAGAGAAAATCCACCACAGTGTTCATCGTTCAGAACCCTTCTGTCCATCAAACATGTTCTAATTATTTTACTCCTGCGAGGAACTTGTTTTATTCTGTTGACACTTAAAAAAAAATTTTTTTTTAATCAAGTAAATCCAAAATTAGTTCTTTAGAAAAAATTAATTTTAAACATCTTCTAATTTAATATTGAATAACAAAAACTGACTCTCGCCATGAATATAGCCGTAGAGGCTGACATGGCGTTAAAAAGAAAGAAAAGAAAGAAAAAATAAAATGATCTCTCTTATGTAATCCAGACCTCTAACTGATCAGATTTCAGACAAGAACACAAAGGTTATTCCATCTGATTCTGTGATAAATGAAGTGCAAATCACTTTTTATTAAGACCTTATAAACTTTATTAGCCAAAGCTCTTATCCTGTCAGGCCACTGTGTTGTTGTATTGCACAGTGAAGTGTGTAGGCCGATGTGTTTTGCCGTGGGGTGCTCTTATTCTGTACAGAGCATTTCCTTGTTTGTGTTTGCTCGTTTTTTTTTGTCTGAATGTGCAACATTGTCTCTGTCCTTTGTATCTTTGTGCTTCATACAATTAATTCACTTTTTAAGCAGGAGTAAATGAAATAGATGCTGGATTGATCGCTGATAATGAGGAGGAATAAATTCTGTTAATTATTGCAATTCTTTTATGTAGGATTAATTTTTAATTTGTGTATGTTTGCCTTTGAGGTGGTAAGATGTTGCAGTTATTGTATAATCCTACACGTGGTGTGCTCTAAACAATTCCAACATATGCAAGCAACACAGCATCCTGTACGATAGTACAGTAATTTGGGTGCCAAGTTTCTTTAGAATTCTAACAATTCTTAAAAAATATTACCAAATCTGAATATTTATAAAATTATGATACTTACAGAATCTCAATATACTGTAGATCAAATCAGCACCTAGGTATCATGATGGTATCGGGTGGGCCATGGTGGTTCCTGCCTCTTTTTCAATTTTAATTTTAAATCAGTTTTATTTATATAGCGCTTTTAACTATATTCATTGTAACAAAGCAGCTTTACAGTATCATGTTTGAGGTTTTATGTTGTTTGTTAGTTTTTTTTATTGGACATGTACGAAGGAAAAAATAGGGAAAACATATGTATCTGTGAAGCACTGTACTGCTTATGAATGGTTTGAATCACATTTGGTCAGAGTGACTACATAGGACAAATGCAAATGAGGAGGAGAAATAGACCCGACCGCATGGAAGAATTATTCAAGCATGAGACATATGATTATCAACTGCCCTTAGACCAATATTTCAAATTGCTAGGAAGCGTTTTTGAGCGAAAGAGTCATTGGGTGTTTTCACATTAGGGCCCCAGGATCGTTTTCAAGAACACTTGACCCTAAAGTCTCGTTCATTTTTCATCTGTGAGAACACAGTCGTTTTAGGCTTGGGGACCGTGCCCGGGTCCCCAGAGACTGAATCAGATAAGGAAGCCAACTGAACCTGAGCACAGAAGTGGATCATAGTTTAGACGTGACATCATCAATGCCAAAACAAATTGAATGTTGACCCAAGTGGGAGTGGTGAGTGGGGAGCAATCGTTCCTGGTTATGGTGCAAATCGGTCGTATCCAATGTGAAAACACCCCTTACAGTTCAAGGTTTTAAAGCCATCCAGTGTTTCTTCAACACTGCTGAAGGATACACCCCCACCAGTGTGCTACACTTAGTCAGGATTAAATTACACTGGCTCAGCCATTCAGTGTCTTTGCTGGTGGAATATCATGTGGCAGTGCTATAGTAATATCACAGGGCATAAGGACAAAGAGATACTGGCAGGGTTCGAGATTCTTACACCTTAGCTAATACTTGTGCTTTCTGTCAGGAACACCTAGGACTGATATTGATTGTGTTTATGGGCCAAAAGAGGAAAAGGACACATTTGTCCTGTATTATACAACAGTTCTGATTGAAACGAGGCATTCCACGAGTAGTGATCACTGACAGTACCCAGAGACGTTTAATTATATGTATCATTCCACATCCCTGGTGTTTTAATGATCGTTAATTACACTGTTAGCTGGCACCCGAGTAGCACTGCAGTAACAAGCTCGCCCTGTCATCCCAAAATTGCAGGTTCGATTCCCGGGTGATGCTGCTTCTTCATCCTCCCTGGTTGGTAGTTGTAGCCTTTATAGGGGTAGGGGCTAATGATGGGTGGGAATTAAATAGTAGACCAAAATGTAAAATAAAAAAAATCCTAATCTTTTTATATTAAATTGTGTTTGTGGAACTGTAGTATGACTTAATATCACACTTGAGGTTGTGCTGTTATGCTGAATATCATTTGTGATTGCTGAAATATATCACATCTCACACTGAGTCCTCTGTCATCTAAAATGTCTTTGAAATGCATCACTCAAATGTTTACCAAGGCTTCTGTATTATTCATTACTTTTTAGATAATTCAGTATTTTAATTAATCAAATGATCAGTTATTTCTCTGGAGTACTGAGCTTTTTTTTATTTTTATAAACTGTTTTCTGGTGAACAGTGTAGCCTGTGAGGAAAACCTCCCCTAAAACCTCCAACATTAAGATAACAAGCACTTGGAGAATCCAATGCACCAATTAGTGTCTGTTAGGTGTCCGTGTACTCGCTGTTTTACTGTGAAGAACAGATTAAAGGTTGTTGGACAGCAGGCTTTTAACAAGTCGTTTTGGCTTCACTGGGAGTGAGATGGAGTGTGGGAGAGTTA
>JAAGKR010014668.1:0-11287 GCA_011419295.1 Clarias macrocephalus
TTTAAGAAATGAAGGTCAGTCAGTCCGAAAAATTGGGAAAACTTTGAAAGTGTCCCCAAGTGCAGTCACAAAAACCCTCAAGCGCTACAAAGAAACTGGCTCACATGCGGACCGGCCCAGGAAAGGAAGACTGAGAGTCGCCTCTGCTGCGGAGGATAAGTTCATCCGAGTCACCAGCCTCAGAAATCGCAGGTTAACAGCAGCTCAGATCAGACAGCAGGTCAATGCCACACAGAGTTCTAGCAGCAGACACGTCTCTAGAACAACTGTTAAGAGGAGACTGTGTGAATCAGGCCTTCATGGTAGAAGATCTGCTAGGAAACCACTGCTAAGGACAGGCAACAAGCAGAAGAGACGCGTTTGGGCTAAAGAACACAAGAAAGAACACAAGAAAGAAAACTCGCTGAATGAGAAGGGGTGTCCAAACTTTTGCTCTGTACTGTACCTTCACGTCCAATTCTTAATCTGTGGGATTTAATATGATGTCGGCCCCGCCCCCTTTGCAGCTGTCACAGCTTCAATGCTTCTTTGAAGGCTTTCCACAAGGCTTAGAAATGTGTTTATGGGAATTTTTGTCCATTCTTCCAGAAGCACATTTCTGAGGTCAGGACTCTGTGCAGGCCAGTCAAGTTCTTCCACACCAAACTCGCTCATCCATGTCTTTATGAATCTTGCTTTGTGCACTGGTGCGCAGTCATGTTGGAACTCGTCCCCAAACTGTTCCCACAAAGTTAGGAGCATGAAAATAACAATTCCTGCTCTCCGTTATCACCCAAATGTGAATTGAGTTTGGTTCCTCTCAAGGTTTCTTCTTCTTCTTCTAATGTCATCTCAGGTCGTTTTTCCTTGCCACTGTCTCCCTCGGCTCGCTGATCAGCGACAAGCTGATCATTTTGATTCATACATATGTCCTCACACATCTGCCATATAATTCTGTGAAGCTGCTTTGCGACAATGACCATTGTTAAAGCGCGATACAAATAATATTGAAGTGAAAATGTAATTCCTTAGACATTGCCACTGACTCAGCTGGATGGACAACTCAGTGACAGAGGTTCTGCTTTTCATCAGGCAAAAAAAAAAAAAACATGGAACATGTCAAAGTAAGAGTCTGAGAGCTGCAGCGAATTACACGACAGGATAAGATGCAATGCTAACCTCAAATGACAATCAAAAAGTGTTTAGACAGCATCAAGCCTCAACATAATGTATTGTTTTTATACCAACCTGTATCACGGACAGTAATATAAGACAAATATGTCAAATGTGAGCATAAGAGTTGTTTAGAACTGAATAGCTGATACATTTTTGTGTATTAATAATGATACATTAATACTGATTGGAATTAAATCTTCACTATTCCCTCATAACAGCTCCAGAGCACAGTTTGACAGTTATGCGTATTTAGCATCATGGCTCTTCAGGAATATTTATTTTTGTCCCTTTTTCCTTTTTGTCCTTAATTACATTATAATGAAGTATCATTCTCAAAAATTAGGACATTACTTGTGGCGGAAAGGAAACAGCATGCACAAGATCCTAATAGTCAAATCAGAGCCATTTGCAACATCTCCTGTGGCATGGTGAGCATAATAAAATGTAAAGTGCACATTCTTAGACACAACAGAAAATGCATCATTGAATTCGCCCTTGTATAAAGCAGTCAGATTCGTATCTGCGTGCTGCAACAGGGGCCAGTCGGTATGTGGTATCTACGCGCGGCCGGAATGGATCTCGTAATTCCTCTCGCTGCATGCAGCAATAGACTGTTACCTTGGAGTGCGGAAGAAGAAAAAGCCTTATCGATATATAAGCTGGTGGTTTTGTGCGTGAGGGATTTTACAGGAGGTATTTGCAGCAGCACTCGGGTCACGGAAGAGGCAAACTCCATCTCTCTCTCTCTCTCTCTCTCTCTCTCTCTTTGTTATTTTCTCTCATTTTACTGGAAAATGTTTTTTTTTTCTTTTTCTGGCATTATTTCTGTAGGCATGTATCCATATTCGCTATAATTACGATGCTTTTTTTGCTTTCTTGTCTGAATTCAGATGATGTGATCTGTAAACATTTAGTTTATTCATGTATACAATCACATTATCAGCCCTGAAATGTATGGGCCCCCTTTAAAAATTAAGGGAAAGGGCTAATAAAAATAAATAAATACAATAATTTTAAATAAATAAATAAATAAATAAATAATAACTCAATGCTCTTTACTTAGCATTTGCGAATTTTTATTCTTTTCAGTATTATTTTTCAAAAAGACATTGGGCACATGGGTTCAAAGGGGACATACCAATATCATTAAGACATAGATTTAGGAAAAGGGGAATTTTATGTTTAGACCTCCAAAAAGCCCCAGATGCTGGAAAAAAGCATCACACTATGATGTCGTTCAATGTGATTTCACTCAATGTGATGTCACGTCATAAGCTTAAGGCATCGTCTCAGCTGATTTTTGAGATATCAAAAATCCCTCTGCAATTTTGCATCCTCAATGTTTCACATCGGCCTGTTTTATTTGCCGATCATATAAATCCCCTAGAAGGAGTAAATCAAAATCCATTGGGTGCATTTTGCAACCAACCCAAAGCAACTGACTTCCTGTTGAGGAGAGGTCATGACATGCAGTAAGAAAGTTCTTCAGCTCAATGAGCTCTACATGTGTACTGGATTTCATGTGCATGTGTGCATGTATGTGTATGTATTCATGTATGTATGTGCTATGTCGCAAAATCTGGTGCAAGAGCCCTGTGCCACGGCTGGTGCCCAAAGTCCCAGGTATCATAATGGCAGCAGATTCCAACCTCTCTGCAAATTTCCACGACTTTTTGAGTTTTTTTTACCGGATGGTAAAAAAAATAATAATAATAAATAAATAAATAAAAAATAAAAAAAAATAAAAAAATTATATATATATATATATATATATATATATATATATATATATATATATATATATATATATATATATATAGAAGACAAGAGGCCCCTTCACACACTATGAGGCCATTAGGGTGATGTTATTACATAACACATATGATAATTTAGTTAAACTTAGTTAGTTAGTTAAGCCTTTATTTGTCACATATACATTACAGCACAGTGAAATGACTTCTTCACATATCCCAGTGTAACTGGGGTCAGAGCACAGGGTCAGCCATGATACAGCGCCCCTGGAGCAGGTAGGTTAAGGGCCTCGCTCAAGGGCCCAACAGTGGCAACCTGGTGGAGCTGGGGATCGAACCGCTGTAACTCAGTGTCTTAGCTCTCTGAGCCACCACTGCCCCTAAATTATTACATAATTAAATAAAAATAATATATAAAAATAATAAAATTATTGTTATTTAAAGCAAAAACTAAAAATAGAAAATAGAAAATTGTTGTTGAATGTGTAATAATAAATCATACAAAAATTATGTCTAGAATGATTTTAATTTTTTAAAGAAAAAATATTTTAATTCAAGCGAGCTGAAAATGTTTCTTTTATAAATGAACATTTTAAACAAACAAACAAAAAAAAACATTCAATTAAATATACAAAAAAATATATACTTATCCTAATATTTTTAATTATTTTAGTTTTTTTAGCGAAAGAAACTGTCACCTGAATACACTCCAGTATAATGTGTACCGTAAGAAAACCTTTTGCCAATAATTCTGGATCTGACCTGTATATACAGTATATAGTTTTGTGATGATTTTCTTTATCATCGGCCAGTTTCAAGCGTCTGGAGAAGCTCTCCAGAGAGCGCTGTCAATTTACAGCAACACTGTTTACGCTTCTGGGCCTCTGACATGAAGTTAGACATTTCGCTGATGTATAGGAACGTCTCCGGTGCATCTGAGCAGCCATCATTCAGACATGTTCTGCAGGGATGACAGTTATGAAACAGGTTCAGTCAGGAAGTTAGATCAAGATAGAAGTTGGATAAAGACAAGGGATCTTAGATAATGCAGGAGGCGGCAGTTGAGAATTCTGGTTGGAATAAGTTTGAGTGTAAACATACTGTATACTGTATAATCTATATGGAAAGGTGATATGTTGCAGCCTGAAGGTTAAAGGCCTCCTCACCTATAGGACCTTGGTGGCATTTGGTCGTTCCTGGGATCTCAACAGTGTTCAATCTCTTACCGTAATAAACACAAAAACAGCACAAATGCAAAAAAAACAATGCACAAAATCATCAGTTGTCTCCAATGGAAATTAAGGTGGAATTATTATTATCATAATTGTTTGTTTGTACATCCTGCAAGCCTTCATTTCTCTTATATGGCATTTCTCCATTCTAACAACTGGCCAGATATAAAACTTTTTTCTAAGCTTTTCAGTGTGTTACTCTGCCCTGTTCTTGTATCTCTGAGGAAGGTCGTGTTGGGTCACTACAAGCCGTCTGGACGTACGAAGTGAGCTGTCTGGTGACTTGAAGAATATATGCATAATAAATAATATTATAATAATAAAATAATAAATAAATGACCATTAGTAACAATACGATAAATAAACCTTAAGTAAGTATATAATTATATTAAACAGCTGTAAAAACAATGTGGAGCTGGAAAAGAACAAGGATTCACTAAGTCACAAGAATTCACAGAATCTCTAAACTAAAAAAAAAAAAAAAAGTTGGTTCACAGTAAAAACACCCAACATTACATTACGTTTTAAATTCTTTTCTTTTCTTACAATCATTATGATTAAAGTAAACTAAAGCAGCGGACAGAGAATGCTGCTCTCCACACTGGTTAATGAAATAAAACGTGGAAAAGCGAACGTGGAAAAACTGGGCCGTGGTGCCATCTTATGTTTGTGTGAGTAAATTTTTCCCAGGTTTTGGTTTATCCGTCAGAGTTAAAGTCAGTCTCGCCTTGTGCGTCGCCATTAAGTGTGTTAAATCCGTCATTAAATCATAATGAGGTGTGAATGGAGCTTATTAGTGAGACGGCGTCCTTTGGGAAGGCGACATGTACACACCACTGACTGACAGGTGAGATGAGTGACAGCTTGGCGGCGTTAATTAGAGCCCAGGTGCCGACACAGGTGGGGCTGATTCCAAATACGTACACACAATGCACAAACACACACTCACACACTCGCACAACTGCCTGCACTCGGCACTACATACTGTATAAGTGTCATGGCACACCATGAGGCGTAGTTATAATTTTATTCCTAAATGACAGAGGTTAAAACAAATCTTCATATTCTCATCACATCGGCTCATTCATACAGTACTGTGGCATAATTATATTGTTTGTGTTGGACTGGAATCTAAGTCATGGCGTCAATTCTGAGTTTGTGTCCAGTTTTTCTGCCCAGGGATTCGGATCCACTGTGACTGTGATCAAAATTTTTATAAAAATAATGAATATATGTATTGTTCTCTGTGTTGCTATATTGACGCTATACAGTAAGCTTTATATTGTACAAACACTCCCTGAATACCAGCAGCCTATATATATTTTTATTTACTAGTGTCTGTAAATGTGTTCATTCAATAAACTGTGAAATGACTAAAAGTACACATGCAGGTAGAAACGTTCATCCAACCGAATATAAATAAATTATTCTGAATTAATAATGAGCATTATGCATGTCTGTGTCCCCAGATCCACTGAAACATGGTACCAGACTGCGGCGACAGAGATATCCGCCCCCTTCTGCATACATGGAGATAATATCATTGTGATTAACCAAGCGGCAACCACCAGTTCTGAAAAATTGTCCAAAACGTGCAGTTCCTATAGTGACCACTAGGGGACTCAATCCCTATAGACGCCCATAATAAAATGTCCAACTTGACAATATAAATAAACATGTTTGCAGCCTGGTACATAAAATGGTTTTGATCTCCATAGTTGGACTTCCCATTTATGACATTACTGGGGTGAATTCTGCATGTAAGTCATCAGTTAAAATGACATTAGCCATAAAACTATGCATGGTTGATTTAAGTGACAGCTGCATTGTCAGGTGTCACTCAAATCCAGCTCTCAAACCACTAGCTGTCTGCTATGCCTCACTTTGACTAACCAGGTAACTGGAATCGATGAACCTTTCCGATGCACTGTAAACCCTAATGCTCAAAGTAATTGAACACATTGAGGACTGTTAACTTAAATAATTGCAATTAGGTCAAATTAATAGACCTTTTTGAGTATTCAGAACTTTTTGGTATTTATGAGTTTGTAGAAATGACACTTTTCAAGTTAGATGAACAAATTAGATTTTTTAAGTAACTGTAAGTACTTAAGTAACAGTAACTGTCACCTTAAAATTCCACCAACTGAAGCTCTATAGGGCCCTGGTGGCTCAGTGGTACAGGAGGTGTTTTGGCTGCCATGCAAAAGGTCCAGTTTCGATTCCTGGGCCGGATTGTCTGCAACAATTCATTTAATTTGCAACAAGTTTAAAAAACTCAAAAAATTGATGTAACTAAGTTTTGCCAACTTTACAGTGTGTGTAGACCTTGCAGAGCATTCTAATTCTTAAAAAAAAAAAAAAAAAAAAAAAAAAAAAAAAATATATATATATATATATATATATATATATATATATATATATATATATATATATATTTTTTATATATATATATATATATATATATATTTTTAGAGATAATATGGCTGTTGGGGTTGGGGAATTTCAATTTAATTATTATTTTTATTTTTTTTAGTGAGTAAAGTAGCCATGCTCCAACTAACAACCAGGCTCCAATTGTTCTTCTCGTTTATGTGTTAACCAGATGTTTAGGATGAGGATGACCAGAGCTCCCACAGTTGTCCAGTTCATTTTTTTATATATATAATCTCATAATTAACAGGAGACAAAGTAAGCATCTCCAAACCAGATGGCACAGCTCACTTTTCCTTTTTTTTCCCCCCTCCAGACAGAGAGTGCTATGTGTTGGTACAGCACACGAGCAGAAGTTATACAAGCAGGAGTAAGCACTAAGATATGTATTTACATGATGTATTTATAATTTCTGGAAAGTGCAACAGATGCACTAGCACAGACAGTTGCTTTCGGACATATAGTATTTCATATCGTCCTGCCTCTGGGTCTGCTTGCACACCTAAGAGTATCTCCTTCTCTCCCAGCCAATCTGCACTCCCCTTGTGCTCCTCTCCCACGCTTTGAGGTAGATGTTACCCCCCTACCAACCCACCCCAGCTGGCTTTACAGTGATTGGCACATTATTTACAAATGACACTCCTGCCTTTTTGCCATGTCAAGAGCCATGCCTTTGGAGGGTTGACTATGTCAGTCAAGTATTCCAGAGTTGCAGAGGCACAAAGGTGCTGAGAAACTGTCAAAGGCATAATTCACACACTCTGATAAAACTGCTGACATTTCTACATCTGATGTTTTTTTTTTTTTTTTTCCCCGGTGTTTTCCAGGCTTTTCAGAAGCATAATGGTCTTGGGGTACAGTATGTCAGAGATTTTTTCGTACTATGGCTGCATTCGAAATGAAAGTTAGAACTTCGAGTTTAACCCTCATGTTGTGTTCCAGTCAACATTTACAACTTTCCTCTCTAAAAAGTGCAGTAAGTTAGATCCATTTTTTTCCTAAGCCGATATGCCTCATCGCGAGTCGATGACATCGAGACATCGGACTCCATTCTGTCTAGGTTTTTTTTTTTTTTTCCCTAAAACAACAAATGTTATGATCTCAGGTAAATGAGTCCTCAGGACGTAAACAACAAATATAAGTTCAAAACTTATTATGTTCTCAAGAGCTGAAGTTGATAAAAAGATATAACTAGTATAACATTGGATGATAATATACAGTACGTATTATTGTGGATTTATAATAAAATAAAGTCAAGAGTGAGCCAAAAACAAATACAACATGAGGGTTGAGTCATTTTTCAGCCTGTTAACAAGTGGGGAAAATCACAGACGCCTCTATGTTCAGCTGTACAGGAAGTCCAAGAAGTCAGGAACCAATAAAAATGGTTTAAGCTACCCTCTTATTGCGATGCTTCTCATTCACAAGTAAGACGTGTTGCTGTGTTTTTATTGTCAATGCTTCGAGCGGCCATGTTGATTTAATGTCACTTCCTGAACTCAGTTTTGAAAAGACTAATTCTATGATGATGGGGTGTTTTCTTTCAAGTTCTTCAGTCTGAGATACGTCCTTTAGCATAAGCAGTGTGCATCAGGTTTCAGCAGCGTGTTCGCATTAGGAGGGGCCACGGGAACATTCCAGCGAACACTTGACCCCGAAAAGTTTGGCTGATTTTTATTAGTGAGAACAAAATGGCTCCAGGCTCAGGAACTGTGCTCAAGTTCGCTTGACGAGGTGGTCTCAGGCACAGCACAGCACAGCACAGCACAGCACAGCACAGCGGACGCCAATCATACTGTACCTGAGCACGGACGTAGATCGGCTTTGGGATGTGACAACATCAGTGCAGTCGGTCTCCTCTGAAATCTGTGTGCGCCCCCCAATCTCACCCTCTGACGTACACAGCCATGGCTGATTCAGTAGGAGGGCACGTAAGAGGGCGACTCTTAACATTTTTTTTTCTGAAATACCAATAATATTGGGCATAGCGTGAATGTTAACTTCCTTATTTTCTTCTTCACTCGTGCATACTGCACGAACACATCTAATGTAAGCGCTGACAATCAGGGTAGTGTGCAGGGGGAGCAACTGTTCCTAGTCTTAGTACAAATCAATCATGCCTAATGTGAAAACACCCTCAGACACATTTCCTTGTTTCAGATTGTTACCACCGTATTCACTCACACGTATTCCCTCGTGTCCAGAATATGACGAAGATGTAGAAAATATTTCTTTCCACTTTTTTCTTCTTCTTAATTTTGAGCACTTTTCATGCGTTTCTGGCTCCTACTGTTCCCTCATTTCTCATTGCTGAATTGGTTCTCCTATTTTTGTCTAACGCATGATTAATTAACCTTTGCCTTTTATATCAGACTCCTCTATAGTGACATTTACAGTAGAACCGCGATATAAGTACAAATACCACTTCCTCAGTCTTTTCCTGTCTTTTGTTTCTTCTTTCTTTTGTTTGTGTTCTTTATAATTGTGATGTCAAAGATGTCAGTTTGCATTCATTTACAAACAGTTTAATCACTTGGACAATGATTTAATCCAAAGTAACTTGAAAGCAAAGTCCAATCAGAGCTAAAAGCCGAGTAATTACGGTCTTTGCTTTGACAGTTTCAGATGTCACTCATCAATGACACAAGACCTCAATCACCAGCACTGCACGGAATATTCAAATCCTTCACTATAACATTTATTATTATTATTATTATTATTATTATTATTATTATTATTATCCTTCCTTAACCCTGAAAGCACTTTTATCTCAGGGACATCGCTGACCCTTTCGATCATGTCTTGCACTTTT
The DNA here is from genome assembly GCA_011419295.1 of Clarias macrocephalus. Classification (NCBI taxonomy): domain Eukaryota; kingdom Metazoa; phylum Chordata; class Actinopteri; order Siluriformes; family Clariidae; genus Clarias; species Clarias macrocephalus. Next base: position 9,384 of record JAAGKR010014668.1, read on the forward strand.
CTAATTCCAAATGCTCATCTCGTTGTCTTCGCATGTAAACATGTAATCAATCTTCAGGCTGTAATCCTTTGCATAATCAGAATACCATCTCATTTGGCGTGTTCATATAATTAAAGTGAAAGGAAATGCATCACTCATGCAGGTCAATAAGCTAACAGCTAATCAGCTAATCAGCTAACACACCAGATGTTGCAGTGTTTCTAGTTTGCCATGGCGAGCACTGTGTAATTAATATATGCAATTAATAACGAAGACCAGTTGTTGCACGGTTTTGTTGTATCGTCTTTCAAAGCGCGACATCTGGTTTTATTTCTTAGTTTGAGAGAAACATGCGCCAAGGCACCTGTTCAGAAGCCTATTGTGTTTCTTGTTAGTATAATTAATATTTTCTTGTTTTAAGCAAATTTTCTATTGTAAAGCTAATAGACAAACAGAAAAATTGTCTTGGTAATAAATTTTTTTTAATGGTTATTAAAGATGACAAAATTATTTATTTATTTTTTTTTTGTCTCGGTGTTATTTGTACAAGAAAATAAAAGAAAATAACAAAAGAAACATCATTTTTGTATTGGCCAGGGCTTCATATAAGAGCCCAGACCAATTTCTTCTAATTAGGGGAATATAATACAGACCAAGTCAAAGTCAAAGCTGAATAAGGAGCTTTCCAGAACATTTAATAATACCTGTGACACCTGTGTAACCATTTCTTCTTATGGACTACACAAGACAAATGGATCCTCACTCAGTGTGACTTCGTGTAAGAAGATTCTCCTTCCACAGCTTCTTGCTCAGTTCTGTCGGAATGGGAAAACATGGAACTTTAAAAACACAACTTATTAAAAATAAGTAAAATTAAAAAAAAAAAAAAAAAAAAGACAAATCTGGAAAAAATAAAAACATGGGAAACACAAATGCAAAGACTCACATGGGCAAAAATAAGTGTCTCCTTTCTCTCTTTCTTTCTTTCTTTCACATCAGCTTGATTCATCTGTTTCTTACAGAATCGCTTGACTAATAAATGTATTTCTAAACTATTCAAACTGGAGAAGAATCATACAAATCGTCCAGCTTTAATCAAGAATCCAATCACTTTACAGACAGATCGTGCTTTTGATGACGAATCTTCCATTCGGTGATGTGACTGCATGCAATCTTCCAGCAAAAATGGCATCACCCTGACCACAGTCAAGACGCCAACGTTTTATTTGAAGAGACAATGAAACACACATCACAGCGCAGTGTTTACTCTCAGACGTCTCATTTGATAGACAGCTAACATCCCCTGGCTGGTCTGAAACACACAGAGGCTTTATTTATTTATTTATTTACTTCATTTTTTATTTCACACATTTTTTTCTCAGAAACTATTCTGACCATAAATCAGACCTTCAAATCCCCCTAACTGAGCCTCAGCGATTGGCCCCCTGTTATCGCTGCTGGCATTTATATTGTATTGTTTATTTGATTTGAGTTGATTGTTCTTATTCATCCATTTGCTCTTTAACCGAAAACTTACAATCACTCAGTGGTAATCTGACCACCCCTTCATCTGCACTCTAGTGTGTGTGTGTGTGTGTGTGTGTGTGTGTGTGTGTGTGTGTGTGTGTGTGTGTGTGTCGTACCAAGGCTGAGGGCCATCATCAGTGTGATGTGTTTCTGTGTTTCTTCTCACTGCAGAAAGCAACTGGACACACACACACACACACACACACACACACACACACACACACACACACACACACACACACACACACACAGAAATTCTTGGTTTCAGTATGAACATTCTCCCCATGCTGTGAATTGAACAGAATAACACACACACACACACACACACACACACACACACACACACACACACACACACACACACACACACACACACACACACACACACACACACACAC
>JAAGKR010014670.1:0-11278 GCA_011419295.1 Clarias macrocephalus
TCAGACACTCAGACAGACAGCTTCAGACACTCAGACAGACAGCTTCAGACAGGTAGACAGGAAGACAGCTTCAGACAGGAAGACAGCTTCAGACACTCAGACAGGAAGACAGCTTCAGACACTCAGACAGGTAGACAGCTTCAGACACTCAGACAGGTAGACAGCTTCAGACACTCAGACAGGTAGACAGCTTCAGACACTCAGACAGGTAGACAGCTTCAGACACTCAGACAGGTAGACAGCTTCAGACACTCAGACAGGTAGACAGCTTCAGACACTCAGACAGGTAGACAGCTTCAGACACTCAGACAGGTAGACAGCTTCAGACACTCAGACAGGTAGACAGCTTCAGACACTCAGACAGGTAGACAGCTTCAGACACTCAGACAGGTAGACAGCTTCAGACACTCAGACAGGTAGACAGCTTCAGACACTCAGACAGGTAGACAGCTTCAGACACTCAGACAGGTAGACAGCTTCAGACACTCAGACAGGTAGACAGCTTCAGACACTCAGACAGGTAGACAGCTTCAGACACTCAGACAGGTAGACAGACCGCTTCAGACATCTACAGACACTCAGGAAGACATCTTCAGACTGACTGACTGGCAGACACATGGATAGATTTACATATATAGAACATATAAAACATATGAGACTATACGAACCATACAAAGACGGAGCGCGCACGGGAGAGAGAGAGAAAACACACTGTCAGAGACAAACCTAAACGTTGGAGAAAAAAAGAACCAGATAGACATATATAGAGGCAGACAGAAGATGGCTAGTTAAAGGGAGAGGACAAGATTACACATCTGTCTCTATCTCTCTCTTCCTCTCACGTATAAAAGTATTTTGCATAGAAATGTACGTTTCTGCACAGGAAGTGGTAGGTGTTGAATTGTTTATTTTTTATATACCTGTATATATATCTTTGTATTTATTCTTTAGCTGTTTTGTTGAAGCGAGGTCATTGTAGGTTTCTAATCATGTGTTGTGTTGAGGTAGTTTTGCTCACACCGCCCTGCTCTGTTTAAACAAAAATGTGTGAACTCAAACCCCTTTTTTACGTCAGTTTTTGCCTTGTGTTTTTTATTTTACTTTTATTAACATGCCTTTAAAGCTGTTTATTAATCTTATAATTGAAATTGCTGAATGTTTGTAATATTTTTTTTGTTCCATTGTTAATTCTTACAGATTTTTTATTTGCCCATTTACACTTTATTGCATTTTTCCTCCATAATGCTAGGCAATTTCAGCTGTTTTAACTTTATGATTAATTACCGTTTGTTTTTGTGTATTTATTTATTTGTAATTAATGAATGAAATGTGAGGGTAGCTGGGACACGCAGATCGCAGAGAGGACACATCGCTGATCAGTTTAATGGTGTGAAAGTTTTCACTTCTGGTTCTAGTTCCTCATTCTGAAACTTGTTCCGCGTCGGTCTTCTCTGCATCAGAGACTTGTTTAACGGCTAGAGGAGAGTGCTGCGTGTCCGGTTTGCTCTGTTCTCCCAGTTCATACAATTTAGTGTTTTTAAAGAATCCCACTGTATAAAAAAAATCAATAAGTTTTTTTATATATCCCATATACACACACACACACACACACACACACACACACACACCGCACAACCTGTGTGCCTTTTGAGCACGCTAAGACCTCTAAAAAAGCCCAGGATGCTGATGTCACTCAGTGCCACCTTTCGACACAAGTTTAAGGCATCGTCACGGCTGGACGTGTCTTTCATGTCGAACAACTCAAAATATGAAGGCCCTGTGCCACGCTCACGGCCCAGACTCACAGGCGTCTAATGGCAGCGGTTTTTGAGCATATTAAGACCTCTAAAATGGCTTGGAAGATTAAAAACAATAGACTCTCGCACACTGACATCTGCACTATGAGACATAGTGAGGTGATGTCATAAGGTTGATGTCATAGTGCTTGGGCCCTAATAATAGAAACACGGCAAGAATTTAAATATCAAAATAAAATAGATTTATAATTGACTCAATACATCACTGGGAAATAATTAAAGAAATTATAGTAAACCTATTTTCATTTTTGCTTTCATTGTTTTTGTTTAAAAAGTTACATTTTATATATTTGTATATACTTCAAATTATACATTCACACAGAATTTGTGTTTATGGTTCACAATCCGTTAATTCCTTATATATTTTTGGCCGTGTTTTTTTAAATTAAATGTATCATTTATATTATTAATTAATTATGTTTCCCTTCCCCTTTGTTTCGCCAGTTTCCCTTACTCGCGTCCTGGGCGGGGCTAGAATAAGTGCTGATCCCTGATTGGTCAAGCATGATAAATACAGACTGGACACATTTTATGGTTTACTTCACTCTGTGCTTGCCTGAGTTGCCAAATCATGCTAATAAAATACTTCTTTACAGGAAACAACCCCGCCCTCTTTGATTATCCTTTTTTTATATATATACACACACACACACAGTACAGACCAAAAGTTTGGACACAACTTCTCATTCAGCGAGTTTTCTTTATTGTGTTCTTTAGCCCAAACGCGTCTCTTCTGCTTGTTGCCTGTCCTTAGCAGTGGTTTCCTAGCAAATATTCTACCATGAAGGCCTGATTCACACAGTCTCCACTTAACAGTTGTTCTAGAGATGCGGCTGCTGCTAGAACTCTGTGTGGCATTGACCTGATCTCTGATCTGAGCTGCTGTTAACCTGCGATTTCTGAGGCTGGTGACTTGGATGAACGAATGGTTATGTCTATAATCTCTGTTCCCTGAAGGAGGTACAACACACATTGTATGGGATATCACGCCCTCTCTTGTCCTGGCTGAAGCCTCCTATATTCACGCCTTAAAGGCAGCCGCTCTTCGCCGAGCGTAACTGTGAAGCGGGGCAGCACTGTGTTGTACCTCGTTCCTCTCTTTCAGGGAACAGAGGTTATAGACAACCATTCGTTCCCTTTCAGTCAATTCACTCGGTACAACACATATTGTATGGGACATATATTCACGCCTCGCTGAGCATCTACCAAAGTTACCCAGAAACCTGATAGCTACTCTACTGCATCCTGGGCACAATGGGCCACCAAGGGGGCCAATATGTCCAGATGGTAGAACCGGATAAAAGTGTGCGGTGAGGACCAACTGGCTGCTGCGCAGATATCACCCACGGATATCCCTTTGACCAGCACCCACGATGTTGCCATAGCTCTTGTTGAATGTGCTTTCACACCCTGAGGCAATGGGACACCCTTGCTGCTATAAGCTAATGTAATAGTCTCCACAATCCAATGGGAAAGCCGCTGTTTAGACAGTGCTTTACCCTTTACTGGACTGGCAAAGCAGACAAAGAGTTGATCACATACGCGCATATTAACTGTACGGTCCATGTAGATGTAGTGCACGTACAGGGCACAAATTATGCAATTTTTCCTGCTCCTCAGAAGCAAAAGGAGGGCTGGCAGAAGCTATAAAGGTCAAAGACCATAGAGCTATAATCAGTGGAGACCACCTTGGGTACATAGGCCGCGTTTGGCCGCAGGGTGACTTTTAAACCATTAGCAGCAAACTGCGTACAAGATGGATGCACAGACATGGAAGCGTGGAGATCACCCACTCATTTAGCAGGTGCTAAAGCAAGAAGGAGTGCCGTCTTATATGACAGAATTTTCATATCTATAAACTCAACCGGCTCAAAAGGAGGACCACAGAGGGCCTCAAGCACTATCAATAAATCCCAAGATGGGACACTGGACCTCACAGTAGGTCGCAGATGTCGTACTCCTCTTAAAAACCGCACTGCCAGCGGATGAGCCCCTGGTGACACGCAATCAAAGCCAACATGACGGGCTGATATAGCCGCCAGGTACACTTTAATAGTAGAGAAGGAAAGGCCTTTTTCTAACATTTCTTGTAGAAAAGACAAAACCTCCACCATGGAGCACTGATATGGAAGAATATTACGTTCCTGACACCATTGCTCAAAAGCTCGCCACTTGTAAGCATATAAACCGTTAGTGGATGAGGCCCAAGCACTCTGAATTGTCACAATTACATTCGGAAGAAGCCCTTTAGCTCTCAAATTGGACCTTTCAACAGGTAAGCATGCAAGTTCCACAGCTCGGGACGTGGGTGAACCACTTCCCCCCCTGCCTGAGACAGAAGGTGCCTGCGGTGAGGAAGTTTCCAAGGTTCTGCAGCTAGCAGGCTGACTATCTCTGCATAGCAGACTTTGCCGGCCAACGAGGGGCCACCAGGATTAGGGACAGGCTCTGCTGGCGCACCCTCTTTGTGACCGGCAGAATCAGTTCTACTGGAGGGAAAGCATACAATAGAGCTGGGGGCCATGAGTGTGCCAGTGCATCGATCCCCAGCGGAGCACTGTGATCTGTTATGGAGAAGAACAGTGGGCAGTGAGCATTCTCTTTGGATGCAAAAAGATCCACTACTGCCCTGCCGAAGCGCTCCCAGATCTGAGCTACCACCCCTGGGTGTAACCTCCATTCTCTCAAAAGCTGGCCCTCTCTGGAGAGAAGGTCCGCCCTCAGATTAAGGTGCCCTGGAATGTGAGTGGCCCCGAGTGACAGAAGATGAACACTGGACCATAGCAATAGAGAATGAGATTGTTTCATTTAGGAGAAGTGAACGAGTCCCCCCTTGTCTGTTTATATACGACACCACTTTCGTGTTGTCTGTCCTGATCAGAATATGATGGCCTGTCAGAGTCAGACGACAATGTCTCAGGGCTGAAAACACCGCCAACAACTCCAAATAGTTGATGTGAAGCCTACGTTGTTCCTGTGACCACGTCCCCCTCACGGCGGAGCCGTTGCACAGAGCGCCCCAGCCGCTCAGAGAGGCATCTGTTGACACCACTTTGCGAAGCGACACTCTGCCTATCGGAGAGCCCTGGCGTAACAGCCTGGGTTCTCTCCAGGGCAGAAGAGCTGACATGCATGACGGAGTCACTGTCAGCCTCCTGTTGAGGTGTCGCGCCGCACATAAGCGGTGAGAGCGCACCCAGCGTTGAAACGCACGCATGTTCAGCAGCCCGAGAGGCACCACCATGATCATAGACGCCCTCATTCCCAATAACTGTAAAAACACTTGTAACGCGTTCGACCCAAAGTTGCGGCACCATGAAACACAGACACGAGGCGAGATCTTGGAGGAAAAGGGTAATTTATTAGGAATAAATAGGGGAAGGAAAGGGTAAAAGGAGGGAGGACGGAAAGAAAGGGAAGGAATGATGTGTGCACGTGCATGGTCCGAGGCAGTGCCCAGCTGGCATGCGGGCACTCGGCTGACAGCAGTGGGCGGAGTGGCAGAACGGAGCATGCGAGGCAGTGCTCCTACATGCTCCCTGGACGGTTCCTCCCCGCTGTCGAATAACCGGCCTGGTCCCTCCCCTTTGGGCGCGGCCTCAGGCGGGAGTCTCGCTTGGACGTCCTTTGGCTGGGCTGCTTTCCCGGCTGGGATCGGTGGCTTTAACGCTGTCCTCCTCGCAGCCTTTTTTTCTTTGGCGGCGAGGACGCGAAGGATGCCGTGGGAGCTCGTGCAGCTCTTTCCCGCGCTGAGGACAGGGCGGAAATCCAATGTCCTTTTTAAGTCTCTGGGGCACGTTCCATTTCCCACTACCATGCCACTCTCGAGCTCCACCGCGTTACGCTCTTCTCGGACCCCGGACTAAACTCCGCGCCTTGCTTTAATAATGCGGAGCAAGCCCGAGATCCTATTAACGTTAATCACTGCCAGCCGGCCCGCATTGGCGGCCCCGTCGGGGCCGTAGGCATAGGGAGCCTACGAAGTGAGCGAGGGGCGATAATAGATTTGGGCGCACGCCCATCACAGGCGCACGCCGTGACACACTTTAAAACGAAGTTTTGTGTTGCAACTGAAACTGAGCAAGGCAGCGCTGAAACGCGGCTATTCTGTGCTCTGATAGATGTGCTCGGCTGGTAACGGAGCATATCTCGAGACCCAGGAATGAAAACTGTTGACTCGGAGTCAGTGAGCTTTTCTGCATGTTTACTGAGAAACCTAGAGTCTGAATGTGAGACAGAACTATCGCTGTCTGTTTCTCTGCCTGTTCGCTTGAGCGCCCAGTCGTCTAAACAGGCCAGTATGCGCATGCCCCTCTCGTGAAGAGGCGTCAGCGCTGCCTCGATGCACTTTGTGAACAGTCGGGGAGCTAGCGACAGGCCGAACGGCAACACTAGGTACTCATAGGCCACACCCTCGAAAGCAAACCTCAAATTTTCTGTGTCGCGGAAAGTTTGCTATATGGAAATAAGCATCCGTGAGATCGATCGTAGTGAACCAATCCCCCGGGCCTATTGCACTTAGCAATTGCCTCAGTGTAAGCATTTTGAACTTGTACGTTCTTAAAAACGCGTTCAATGTTCTCAGGTCCAAAACCAGATGTAGTCCTCCCCCTCTCTTCAGAATGACAAAATAACGGCTGTACCAACCTGAGTTCGCTTCCGAAGGAGAAACCACTTGAATCGCCCCTTTGCTCAGAAGAGAATTTATCTCTTGCCGAAGCACTGCTGCGGCGCTGTCCGACACCACGGTGTTGATTATGGACAAGAAGCGTGGCGGCTTTGTGCGAAATTGCAGTCGGTATCCCATAGCAACTGTGTTTTGCACCCATGTCGAGACGGCGGGGGGTCACTGTTTCATCAGGCGAGAGCCCGCGCTAGCCAATGCGGTCGGCCGCTAAGGAGGGAGCTGTGAGGTGATCACTTTTCGCGCCTGTTTGGGCTTTGCTTCTCGTCGCGGGATGATGTCTCACAACGCCTCCACCTGCTTTTTCTTGAAATCAAACTGTTTGAATGGCATCAAGCGACTGGCTGAATAAACCCTCAGCGGACAGCGGTTCATTTAAGTAGATGGCCCTGTCTCTATCTGGTATATCTGAGAGCATGAGCCACAGATGCCTCTGAGCCACCACAAATGTAATCTGTCGCGGTCCTGACCTCGTTCAGCAGCTCACATACCGGGCTGTCCTGCGGTAACAGTGAACCGAGTTCTGCTAGACGCATCGCCTGATACGTCTGGAGCAGAGTGACAGAATTCAGCGCCTGGGCGGTGCTCGAAACTGAGACTGCTGGAGGGGGTCTTGCTGAGCGACTGTATTTTTCCCTAGTGTTCTCTCCACAAATGTGACCCGTCTTTCTAGCGTAGAACGCCGGAGCTGGCGACAGAGCGCACATGACTCGGGCTCGGCTAGCGCTCTCCTAGCGTGGAGAATACCCAAGCAGACGGGGCACGCTTTGTGGTGGTCCTTCTCATGCAAATAGAAGCCACATCCCTGAGGACAGGGGCGAATAGAGGACTTCTTCCTTGCCACAGTAGCTTCCATGCTCACAATAGTTAGCACCGCTAAACAGAAGCCAACCAGACTGAGATGTAGCTAACACTCACTGACACTGGACTTAAAATCAGCGCTCCGCGGGTAGACAACTCACCAATTGAGCCTGCTGTCGCTAGCACCAACAAGAACAGTTGAGCTGATTTTAAGTTTAGTTTTGTAATGAAAACACGTAGAGTTGCTAACAGCAGCTAGAAAACTCTACCAAACAAGGTGTTCACAACGAGGTTGTAAGAACTGAGAGTCAACCGTGGTGACGAGGGTTTATAAGGGTAGGCGGGGCTACACCTACGTCACCATAGGTTTGACTGCCTTTAAGGCGTGAATATAGGTGGCTTCAGCCAGGACACGAGAGGGCGTGATATCCCATACAATATGTGTTGTACCGAGTGAATTGCCTGAAAGGGAACTTATCCTCCGCAGCAGAGGTGACTTTTGGTCTTCCTTTCCTGGGCCGGTCCGCATGTGAGAGTTTCTTTGTAGCGCTTGATGGTTTTTGTGACTGCACTTGGGGTTAGTTTCAAAGTTTTTACTTTCAAAGTTTTCCCAATTTTTCCGACTGACTGACCTTCATTTCTTAAAGTAATGATGCCGCTCGTTTTTCTTCACTTAGCTGCTTTTTTCTTGCCATAATGCAAATTCAACCTCTTTGAATGAGAAGGGGTGTCCAAACTTTTCATCTGTACTGTGTGTGTGTGTGTGTGTTTATATATATATACACACACAATCAACACCTCAAACTCATGTTCCTCAAACCATTTCTGAACTGTGTGTGTGTGTGTGCGTGCATCATCACGCTGAAAGAGGAGCGTGGAACACCGTCGCCATGAAGGGGTGTAACTCGGTCTGTAACAGTGTTTCGGGAGGTGGGGCGTGTTAGAGTAACGTGAAGGGCAGGACCCGGGGTTTTCCAGCAGAACCTTCTCTTCCATTGTTCCGTTGTCTGGCTCAGCAGCTCACATGCACATTGTTTTTTTGTTGTTGTTTTTTTTTTGTGGAGGATACGGGTCAGCATGACGGAGGATACGGGTTACTCTGACCGTTCTGCAGCTCCATAGGCAATAAATTGCCATGCCCTGTGTGTCCTGCCTCCTTTCTATCAGAACTAGCAGTTTGAGATGCAGTAGCGGATCTTTCGGAACCGACCATACGGCCCGCCTTCTCTCCCCACTGTCAGTCTGTCACAGAGTCACCGGTTCTCTATTCTTGTTGCAGGTTGTGAGTCCTACACACAGGTTTGGAGACGCTCTGACCCAGTCGTCTAGACGTCACAATGTGGTCCTTATTGAAAATCACTTGAGTCCTTACACTCACAAGATGATCAGTGTGTTACTCTGGCGTTTTTCATTTGTCGATGGGTTTTTTCTGTACAGGATGAAACATGCATAATTGTTTTTTATTCAGAAAAAAAATTAAGTGTTGTTTATTTCTTGTTCTCTTTCATTAAAATTTTGTTAAAAAATATTTAGAAAATTGAATCGGGAACCAGGACCATGAGACGCCCGAGTGTGAGACGCCTCGAATATCGATCTGAGCACTGTGTGACCTTTTGCATTTTGGGGTTTTTGTTTGTTTGTTTGTTTGTTGCCGTTGACACAGTTCACACTTGATATCCTGTTTATTTAATATTGGCACCCTCTTGCTTTGTTTGAACTGCTCATCACTTCCTTAGATTCTTCCTGGAAATGAAACTGATCTAACAAAATAATAACGAAACTCTGATCGTTCACATTTGGTGTGTGTGTGTCTGTGTGTGTGTCTGTGTGTGTGTCTGTGTGTGTGTGTGTGTGAGAGAGAGGGAGAGTTCATCCCTTTGGTGCGGGTGTGATCACACACTGGTTTGAGAGCATGCGGTTAATGTGGTCTTGATGTGATTCCAGGTGAACTCTAGTGAGAAGTTTAGTCAGTTCTGAATCAACTCACTGCAGGAAGTGACACGCACACTATTTATTATGAAGGAGCATTTGTGTAAAAAATAATCCAAGACAAATACCAAAGCGTCGTGCCGTTTGAACCTGGTTTGCTGTTTGCGCTTCTGAACCTCGGGCCGTTTCCTCCACAGATTTCGTGAGCGTTCGTTCCGATGGAGCACCTGCAGGGAGCGTGGAAGACCTTCAGCAATGGGCTTGGCATGAAGGAGTCGCCGCTGGAGAGCCCGTGTGTGTCCCCGACCGCAGCGCAGGACTTCCCTTACCAGCGCCGCGCCTCAGACGACTCCAAAACTGCTGAGTCCAGGACCAGCAGCACCATCCGGGTGTACCTGCCCAACCAGCAGCGCACCGTGGTGAGTCGTCTGTCTGTCTGTCTGTCTGTCTGTCTGTCTGTCTGTCTGTCTGTGTGTCTGTCTGTGTGTCTGTCTCTCTGTGTGTCTGTCTCTCTGTGTGTCTGTCTGTGTCTGTCTGTGGGTGTGTGTGTTGTAATTGTGTATTTGATGTGTGTGCGTTCAGGTGAATGTGCGGCCCAGTTTGACCCTCCACAGTTGCCTTATCAAAGCGCTGAAAGTTCGAGGACTCCAGCCCGAGTGCTGTGCCGTCTACAAGCTGCATGCAGGACACCGCAGGTCAGAGCACTTACGTAGCCATGTTACACACACACACACACACACACACACACACACACACACACACTACTGTCCTCTGTAGCAGAAGCGCTCACAGGTACTATCAGGCGTGTCCGTAAGGACGCTAGCATCATTTAGCAACAGAAATGATCACCAGTCACTTCCCGATATGATGATGTCATCACTGATACTTCCCCGCAGATTCGGTTAAATATTACTATTCTTTAAGTAGGAAAAACCTCAAATTTTCAATAAATCCAATTTAAAATTCGATATTAAATTGTTTACGATTTGGTTACAACCTTAAAAAAAACAAACAAACTAAAAAAATTTAGTCATAAGTTTTATACCTTAGCTTTATTGACATACACTGAATCGACACTATTTTCATTGTTTAAAAGCAAGCGCAGTGTTTAAACCATACAGACTGAAGGTCGTCCTCGACTTACGAATGAGTTCTGTTCCAGGAGCACGTTCATAGGTCAGATCCTGTTCTTAAGTCTGACAAAGTGACTCTTTTATACCCCTTTCACGTCTGATCAAACTGAAAACCAACCGGTTCTGATCAGTGGATCAATTCAATCACAATTCATAACCAATCGATTTCCTTTCCCCGTCTGTACTGTATACTGAACTCTTGCTATATGGTTTTATTGTGTTTTTTTTTTCCTCTTCTTTGTAATTGCAGTAAAAAGTCTCGCATGGACTGGAACACCGACTCGACGTCACTCATCGGAGAGGAGCTCCTGGTGGAGGTTCTAGATCACGTTCCTCTGACCACACACAACTTTGTGAGTTTCTGCAGATGACTCGGTCAAGTGTGAAGTGTAAAACCCGATGATGATGTTGATGATCCTCCGTTTGTATTTGAGGTGAGGAAGACGTTTCTGAAGTTGGCGTACTGCGACATGTGCCAGAAGTTTCTCCTGAACGGCTTCCGCTGTCAGACGTGTGGGTATAAATTCCACGAGCACTGCAGCACCAAGGTTCCCACCATGTGTGTGGACTGGAGTAACATCAGGCAACTGCTGTGAGCATCACCTACACCCGGCACCTACACCTTCACTACACCCGGCAACTACACCCGGCACCTACGCCCTCACTACACCCGGCACCTACGCCCTCACTACACCCGGCACCTACGCCCTCACTACACCCGGCACCTACGCCCTCACTACACCCGGCACCTACGCCCTCACTACACCCGGCACCTACGCCCTCACTACACCTTCACTACATCACTACACCCGGTACCTACACCCGGCACCTACACCTTCACTACACCCGGCACCTACGCCCTCACTACACCCTTCACTACATCACTACACCCGGCACCTACAACAGGCACCTAC
>JAAGKR010014672.1:0-10000 GCA_011419295.1 Clarias macrocephalus
CATCTACACTCACATCTACATCTACACTCACATGTACATCTACACTCACATCTACATCTACACTCACATCTACATCTACACTCACATCTACACTCACATCTACATCTACACTCACATCTACACTCACATCTACCCTCACATGTACATCTACACTCACATCTACACTCACATCTACATCTACACTCACATCTACACTCACATGTACATCTACACTCACATCTACATCTACACTCACATCTACACTCACATCCACATCTACACTCACATGTACATCTACACTCACATCTACACTCACATGTACATCTACACTCACATCTACACTCACATCTACATCTACACTCACATTTACATCTACACTCACACCTGCATCTACACTGACATCTACACTCGCATCTACATCTTCACTCACATCTACACTCACATCTACACTCACATCTACACTCACATCTACATCTACACTCACATCTACACTCACATCTATATCTACACTCGCATCTCCATCTTCACTCACATCTACACTCACATCTACACTCGCATCTACATCTTCACTCACATCTACACTCACATCTACACTCACATCTACATCTACACTCACATCTACTCTCACATCTATATCTACACTCGCATCTCCATCTTCACTCACATCTACACTCACATCTACACTCGCATCTACATCTTCACTCACATCTACACTCACATCTACACCTACACTCACATCTACTCTCACATCTACATCTACACTCACATCTACACTCACATGTGCATCTACACTCACATCTACATCTACACTCACATCTACACTCACATGTACATCTACACTCACATGTACATCTACACTCACATCTACATCTACACTCACATCTACATCTAGACTCACATCTAAACTCACATCTACATCTACACTCACATGTACATCTACACTCACATGTACATCTACACTCACATCTACACCTACACTCACATCTACATCTACACTCACATCTACATCTACACTCACATCTACACCTACTCTCACATCTACATCTTCACTCACATCTACACTCACATCTACACTCACATCTACACCTTCACTCACATCCTTACTCACATCTACATCTACACTCACATCTATATCTACACTCGCATCTACATCTTCACTCACATCTACACTCACATCTACACCTACACTCACATCTACTCTCACATCTACATCTACACTCACATCTACACTCACATGTGCATCTACACTCACATCTACATCTACACTCACATCTACACTCACATGTACACTCACATCTACACCTTCACTCACATCCTTACTCACATCTACATCTACACTCACATCTATATCTACACTCGCATCTACATCTTCACTCTACATCTACACTCACATCTACACTCACATGTGCATCTACACTCACATCTACATCTACACTCACATCTACACTCACATGTACATCTACACTCACATGTACATCTACACTCACATCTACATCTACACTCACATCTACATCTACACTCACATCTACATCTACACTCACATCTACATCTAGACTCACATCTAAACTCACATCTACATCTACACTCACATGTACATCTACACTCACATCTACATCTACACTCACATCTACACCTACTCTCACATCTACATCTTCACTCACATCTACACTCACATCTATATGTACATTTACATCGAGTTTGCAGCATGAAGAACATTCATCATTTACATTTAATTCATGTCTCCTTTCCCCCCATGCAGGTTGTTTATACTGCTAGATAAATGAAGGTTGTGTAAGAAACCCCAAACCGGTTAATTCGGGCTAAAATAGGCAACTAGGAGAAGAAATTAATATGTTTTTTTTTCCCCTCATAAAGTTGGTATAAAAAAGAATCCCTGCCCACTTAAAATAAACGCATTTTGTTGCTTTACAGCCTGAAATGGAGACTGTTTTATTCTGCCGTACTTACTTTTAACATCGGAGTGAAAGATATAACACCAACATGTCAGGAAAAAATACCAAAAATTTAAAAAACAGAATCAGGGCCGTTGATCCTTTTCCAAACCAGTGGTTCTGTTTTTTTTTCTGACATGTTGGTGTTATATCTTTCACTCAGATGTTAAAAGAGTTGCACAAAGTAAATACAGAGGGATAAAATAAAAGCTGTGTCTGGCTCCATTTCATCAAAGTGTGAATTCTTTTAAAGGAGGGTGATTCTTTTCCACACCCACTGTATGAATTTTCAAGTCCGCCTCATAGATTTAAAATTCTATTTTTTTTGTCACGTATGAAACCATATACAGTATGACATCGAGCGAAATGCGTGAATGTGGCTGACCAAAAAATATTTAAAAATCACTACAAATAAAACATATTGCAGTAGAAAAGACACTTTCTGAAGAAATTTGCAATACTTATAAATTTTAGCTGGAAATTAAGTTACAAAATGAAATAGAATTAAAATACAAATATAAATTACACACAGACAGAATACTGACAGTTAGAGTAATAACATTCACTAACAAGTCCTCATTTTATTACAATTCATGATTAGAATTCTTTTTTGTTTAAAAAATTTAATAGAATTTACTTTTCTGTTTAAAAAAACGGAAAAACTCCCGCTAGTGTGCACTTTTTCCATATCGGACAAATAGCAGACAAAAAAGTTTCATTACGTCACCACTCTGACTGAAAACAAAATGGCCGCCGTTCCAAAATTCCTGGATTGAAGAAGATTAATTAAAAATTCATTGTATTCCTTCAGAAACTACTGAAACACACAATGCTAACCTGGAAGCTCGTATTAGCTACATAGATAGCTAACACCGGCACAAATGTGATAAGTTACCAGATGAAGCAGATTAGCGGATGCTAAAGCTTGTTACCTCACTGTTGGACAACGTGATAAATGTTACTTTTTATTGTAAATATGCTTTTTTTTGTTGTTGTTTGTTTTCGTGCCCAGATTTGGCGGAGAAAAAGATATACAATCTCACCTCACTCTCAATTTGTGGTAATATACAGTAACAACTCGCACACACGCCAGCTGTCGCCCGATAACAACAGCATCGCGCCGCCGACATCTAATCCCGAAACGCAGAAAAAGCAGTCAGAGTGACAGAAGAGTTCATTCATTTAGATAAAAAAAATATCTGTTTCTGTTTTTTTATTTTCTCAGATTTGTTCAGAGAAACAAGCTGTTTATTAAAACGAGCTAAGCAGCGTTTATTAGCATTAATTAGCTTAGAGATATTTGTTAAATGCTACTGGATGCTTTGTTACAGACATCACCTGCTGAGGAGCAACGCTGCAGTGATGTGGACATAATGGGGCATAACGCTATGAGACAGTGTGTACACTCAGTGTAGTGCACTATTTAGAGAGTGAACTAGTGTGTACACTCATTGTATTGCTCTATGTAGGGAGTTAGTGTGTGCACTTGGTTTAGTGCGCTAGTGTGTACACCCAAAGTAGTGTGCTAAGTAGGGTGTGAGGCAGCGTGTACCCTCAGTATAGTGCACTATGTGGGGAGTGAGGGAGTGTGTTTTATCCTACCCCTCCTGAGGGTAGTACACTCCTGCGGGTGTTGCTCAGGGTAGTGTGTGTGTGTGTGTGTGTGTGTGTGTGTGTGTGTGTGTGTGTGTGTGTGTGTGTGTGTGCAGAGGTTTCCGGTGTAACGGCACTGTTACAATCTGAACATCTGTCGATATGTTAGTGCAGGATTTACCCACAATTCATTGCAGCTCAAAAGCCTATTCAGCTGGCAAAGCTCACAAAAGCAGCGACCTGCCGGGCGACTTAGCCTGTCTATTATACTGCCAATAGTCTAAACGATCGTTATCGAACCGACGGCACACACACACGCACACACACACACACACACAGAGGGAGAGAGAGAGAGAGAGAGAGAGAGAGAGAGTTGTTCATATCTCACTCTTATCAGCACCTTTCTATAGCTTTCAAAATAAAAGAAATCGAGAAGTGTGTAATAGACTCTATCGTGTGTGTGTGTGTGTGTGTGTTTGTGTTTGTGTGTGTGTGTGTGTGTGTGTTTATGTATGCACTGTCAAGAGCCTGTGTGATTGGCATGGCATGACATGTCATGTCAGTAACAAAATAATCAGAACACAAACACACACATGCACACACACACACACACACACACACATGCACACACACACACACACACACACACACACACACACACACACACACACACACACACACAGATGATATGTTGTCATGTTGCACATGAAGGCTCTAAGACTTCTGACAGGGGTGTGTTCAGGCTTTGAGATGCTAATGCTAACTGGGTCCCACAGGAGCATTTAGCCTTGCTAGTAGAGCACACACACACACACACACACACACACACACACACACACACACACACACACACACAGTGCATCTGATAAGCATGCACATGCACTCATTTACGTGATTTTGTATATTGCAGACAGACACACACTCACACACACACACACACACACACACACACACACACACACACACACACTTACACACACAAATCAAGGGAATAGCTGCTTGTGCATATTCATCTCCTAATTACGCATATTCATCAGATTACTCTTGCATATTAATCAGATTTATTTCACAAATTCATCAACGCATCAGCTATGTGTTAGACACTACAGTATAGACTAAAACCCTGTGTGTGTGTGTGTGTGTGTGTGTGTGTGTGTGTGTGTGTGTGTGTGTATTTGCAAGTCTGGCACTAATTCCTATATATTTATACAGTATACAGGAGAGAGAGAGTGAAACATGCAGGTTTCTTCATAATCAAGCGCGCTCTCACATGTATTGGCACCCTACACTATACCCTGCACAGGGTCACCACAGGGGGCGCCGGTAATGATGCGCTTCACATCTGGCTCAGGAGCGCATCGCTCAGGGTTATTTGTGTTTTTGTTGTGTTATTTGTAAACATTTATTTGTCTAATCGTGATCCGTGGTCGCTCCAGCTCCTTCTGTCCTACATAGGGTTAGTCAATGACGTAGTGCCCTAACTATAGGATTAAGTGCCCTGTTCTGTATCAGGGTCACTACACTGGCATGACACGGAGATACACTCCGATAGTGAGTGGAGTGTGTGTGAGTTATTTCCTCTTTGTCATGGAGTGTCCTGGCTTACGTTCACTTAGGTCATTCAGTGTCTAATAAATAATGAGGTAAATTTTAATATTAATTATTTATATATTATGAATCAAATTAGTACTTGATTCATAATTTTATTTTATTTTATTTTTTTAAGTATAATAATTTAGGCAGAAATGCGAAATTATATTTGTAAATATGTAAGTAAAGAAAGAGAGAAAGAACGAAATAAATAAATAAATAAATAAATAAATAAATAGATAGATAGGAAGACAGTCTGAATTTAAACCATTCGGCTAGAGCGCTGAAATCTGCGCATGCGCGGTGACTCCTGCAGCATCCTCAGGGTTGCCAGATTCCCCACTTTGATTTTTTTTTAGTTGCTTCTTTTTCATTCCATGTAGGGAGATATTATGAATGATAAATGATAAATGATAAAACATGTTGACAATAAACAACAATTAATAAATGAATTTATTTCTATTAATTAATGAATAGTAAATAATACATAAATAACAATACATAAATAAAAATACATTTGTATTTAATATGCTTCATTACACAAATAAACACATTTATTATGTGAAAACCAACATTACAATAAAATGTAATCCCCTCCGCCCATTTATTATTATTTTATTATTATTCCATAGTAATGTAGAAGAATAAAACTTTTTAATGAGATTTTACGTGTAAGGAAAAGCTAATTAAATATTAACTTTAATACAATTTTATAATATATATGATGATGTTCAGGGACGCGCGCGCGCGCGTGTGTGTGTGTGTGTGTGTGTGTTCTGCTATTTATTTAATCATTATTTTTTTCATTTATTTAATGCAATTTTATTTATTTTATTCTTTCACATTTCTATGTAAGAATAAACGATTAAAAGGGATTTTATTCTAATGTAAGTTTTCACATACTGAATGTTTTTACTTGTGTAATTTAACATGTTAAATTACACATGTGGTTATTTATTGTTATTTATATATTGTTTATTTGTTAATTTATTTAATTAAAAAGGAGCGCGAGATAAAACAGCCGTGTCGAGATCAGTGCGCGTGAATGTCAATCAGTGTGAAAGTGGGCGTGTCCACGGTCAAGATTGGCGACTAGTCTGTAGCGCTGATAGTCGGGTTGCCAGATTAAATAGATTTATACATATTTAAATATACGCCATATTTTCCCTGAACGTAATATTATTAGGTGGGTTTATTTTAGCTCATTGTATCGCGTAATGTGATTAAATAAATTCCGAGATTATATTTTATATATGATATTAAAGTAGACTACAGTGTGAGGAGGAGGAACAGAGCAGGGTGTATTTAAAGGTGTGGGACGGAGGGTTAATCTAGTGGAAATCTGGCAACCCTGGACACACGCATTTACAGACACGCGCGCGCGCGCACGCTCACACACTCACACACACACACCATCTCTCTCTTTCTCTGGTTAGTGGGGTTTTTATTCCCGGTAACCCGAGCACCGCGCTGCTGCTGCTGCTGCCTCCACCGGACCGGACCGGACCGGACCGGAGCCCGCCTGTCTCGCCTCTCTCTGTCTGTCTGTCTCTCTGTCTGTGTCGGATAAAAAAGGCTCGCTCGCGCTGTCAGACTCGCGCGCGCTTGGAGATGCGCACCGACTCGGTGTGTCTGATGCTGCGCGCGACGCCGCGGGACGCTGCTGACGGGCTCGGCGAGACTGCGCTGCGCGCGTGCCTGCGGGAAGGTAAGAACGGAAAGCGAGAGAGAGAGCGCGCGCGCGCACACACACACAAGCACACACACACACACACACGCACACACACACACACACACCACACACAGTCACGCACCTGCTTGGTTTATTTATAAGACGGTGATGATGATGATGATGATGATGATGATGCGCGGGATCTGTGTGTCGGAGGGTCCGAGCCCTAAAGCCGGGAGAGAGAGAGAGAGAGAGAGAGAGAGAGAGAGGCAGAGACGCGCATCAGCGACACCGATTACTCGGTAATGACCGGTGTGACTAATCGCGCGCGCGCTCGCTCGCGGGGCCGGAGTTGCGCGCACGCGAGACAGAGAGAGAGAGAGAGAGAGAGAGAGAGAGACGGCGCGTGAGATCCCGCAAATCCGCGGCGATAACGGACCTGTGCCGGACCGAGCCCGCGCGCTGACACCGGGATGTGATGCGCTGCTGCACAGTGTACACGGGGCGGGACCATGCCCGGTCTACAGCGATAATCACACACACACACACACACACCACATCGGCAATGATAATCATCATCATAATACTAATAATAATAATAATAAGAAGAAGAAGTCAGGCAGTGGGATGGAATCAAAGATGAGACACACCTACAGCTCCATGTGACCAAATAATATCTCAGATAACAGCATACATGATATCGCACAATCGCTGGGAGCAAATCTGCATAAATGAGTACAGTACTGATATGATCCGATAAAATACGATACGATATGGTCCGATACAATAAGATGCAATACTGTACCATTTAATACAGTACAATACCATACGATACAATATGTTTTGATACAATACAAACTGAAACAATACGATACAATACAATATGATCCCAAACAATATGATACGATATAATACAATACAATACGATATGATACAACACGATCCGAAACAATGTGACACAATAAAATCTAAAACAATGCAATACGATCCGATACGGTCCGATACAGTACGATACGATGTGATACGATGCAGTGTGATACAATATGATCCGATACAATGTGATATTTCTGATATAACACATGATATATTTACGTTATATTCTGAGTGATTTTCAAAAGTACTTTGAAGTTTCCATGACTGGATAGATTCTTCCACTGGTTACCAGGTCACACACTTTGGGAGGGTTTTTTTTTTTTTTTTTAGGGGGGAGTGGGGTGATTAACCCTAAAAATATCTAAAAACAGATAGTCATGGTCTTAAAGAATGCCAGTGACTGTATCATGATAGATACAGTGTGTCACCTGTGCGAGCTACTGTACTGATCCTACACTATGTGGAAGAGATCACCCAGTCGTAACGAGTGACTGTGCACAACCATAATAAAACCATATTATACGAAGTGTATCATACAGTACCAGATAATTAAAAAAACTAAACAAAAAAAAAATCCAAAACATCAAACCGGTTATCATGCAGCCTGCTTTATTTCAACAGGTTAGGGTAGACTTGGTTGATTTATACTTTTTAAAAAATCTAGTTTGAATAAATAATATTTGGTGACCTAGAAACACTGTAAAAATGAACCAATAGTTTATTTCTAAATAGTAAAGCCATCTGAACACAACTTTATGTCTGTTAATAATAATAATAATAATAATAATAATAATAATAATAACAGGAAAAATCAATTGAGTTACGCGATTATTTTATGTGGCAGTTCATGTGTTTCTTTTTATTATAATTTTTTATTTATATATGTTTGCATTTGAGGTGGTAATATGTTACAGTTTCTCTATGATACTACAGGTGGTGCTCTCTAAACTATTCACACACTGGCAGGTAGCACAGCGCCCCCATGAGGAAGGAGCAAATTATTTGTAAAGTTTGTTTCAATTGATGAAAATATATTTAGAAAAAAAATGTTACTTACGGAATTGCAACATAAATTGAATCGGCCCCCAGGTACCAGATCGTGATAATATTGTATCGGTTGGTTCCTTGTTATTCACATCCCTGCTTAATAAGGATTACAGTTATTACAGTAACGATGCAAAACCAGATTATATATATCATATATGTTGTGTATGATATGTATTATATATAATATGTGATATATAAATCATAAATGTAATATTACATGAAATTGGTTACAATTATATATCACCCAATATGGTATCTTATTATACACCATGACATATGGTGCAGGTTTAACTTCAGGCAAATACCTAAAGACGGCCAGTTTTATTAAACTATGTCCAACCAGACGTACAGGCAGACAGACAGACAGACAGACAGACATACGGAAATGTTTCTGAAACGTGTTTCTGATCCTCCAATGTATGAAACGTAAATATATCATTAAAAGAGCAAGTTATGACCAATGTACAGACAAAACCTTTCTTTCATATATTATAGAATATGGTCCTATAATGATACGGTGTTGTACATCACAATAATGATCCAATATGGTCCAATATGATGCAATATGGTACCGTGATATGATATGATGTCATAGGAAAATATGATCTTATATGAAGAAAGGTTATACGGTGTAATTTGTACTGTACTGTACGTGATATGACATCCTGTACAATATACTCCTATAATGCACTTCTACAATACATTGCTATACAATGTCATACAGCATTATGAGATATGATACTCTATCGGGAGTATGATATATGATTTAAGCATAAATATAGTATGAATACCGTTCAGCTGAGTGTGATAATAGAGTTTTATATCTAATATAATAATAACTCTATTTGTTGTTGTACATTATTTTATGACATCATTCCATAATGATATACGATGATCTATGTTATACGACATGTGAGATATGATATACACTGTGTGTGATACTACTGTACTGTATACTGAGACGATATCTTACTGTATGATTTTATTTACTAGCTGATACTATAATCATACAGTAATATGTGGCATCAAACAATATTATGTGATATAATAAGGTTCAAATATGATATACAATGTATTGTGGTATGATATTGTCTAACCTGATATATTATATTATGGGATATGAAACCAAAATGATAAGATGTACAATATATTATAATATGATACGACATTACACGATATTATACAATATTTGGCGATAAGATTCGATGATGATCCCACAGAAATGTTACCTCAGTGCTATAATATAATACGACATTAAGTGATCGGTCGTTATAGACGATATACGATATGAAGC
>JAAGKR010014673.1:0-11267 GCA_011419295.1 Clarias macrocephalus
GCCGTGGCCCACTCAGCTGCCTGCCCGGATAGCAACGAAACGAGAAGAGCAACGCGCAATCGGTCTGTGGAGTATTTGGTGGAATTAAACTCAAACACTAGATCCAATGCGGTTAAAAAAACACTGCACTTCCCATCTGTGCCATCCCATTTGTCCGGTAAAGCAATGAAGACATCAGAAGAAGGGGGAGGGGGTGGCGGAGCAACAGCCGCTGCGATGGGCGTGGCCGCAGCCGGCTGAGCGACCGCCCCGCGGAGCGTCGCGTTCTCCTGCCGTAGCTCCGCCACCTCGCGGCGCAAGGCCACGACGTCTTGGAAGCCTTGGCGGAGGACCGCGACTTCACTACTGAGCTGATCGATCAACTTAGCATGCTGGTCAACCACATCGCAGAGGTGAGCGTAATCCGCTGGGTTTACTGCTGTTGGCTCAGTCATTCTGTCACAAACACACGGAGACGGACCAGAAGACTAGCAGTTAGCCCTGTAGCGTAGATGATAAACCCAAACGCGGAAGTAGCGCGAGTAGGCAGGATAACCACGCTGTTTATTCTTAGAACTCTCTCGGAACGAGAGCAAGAGCTTACACAATTAAACCCGCGTTCTAATAACACACACTCAATCGAAAGCGAAACCCAAGAAAGTGAGTACTCACGATTAGGCGAACAGAGCATCGGCGATAGCATGGGCAACTCAGTGACTGAGCGATGTAATGCGCCATCTTGTCTCCTTTTATGCTTCCTGAATCGCGACTTCCGGGTCCTCGTGCCGGCCGCGTTAGGAGTGCGCATGACAGAGGAGCAAACTCTCTTTACAACGCACTAAATCATCTGCATATGATGCCATATGAGGCAGACCTCACCGGTTTCAGGAAATCAGTTCAGGAGTACAATGATAGAAAATGGCTCTCCTGTAAAGCTGTTTTCGATGGTGAATAATCCTAATTCAAAAAAGTTCTCAACAAAGCACATTTCACAGACCCTCGCATTTTAAAGGCACAGAGACAAACTGTTACATTTCACATACCAGTAAAACCTTGGATTGTGAGAAACTTAGTGTTTTGCAAGATGAGCAAAATTTTTAAATACATTTTAACTTTATAAACGATGTAACAGCTTCGACCCAAAGTTGCACGGGCGGCACCATGAAACACAGACCCGAGGCGAGATCTTAGAGGAAAAAGATCAATTTATTAGGAATAAATAAGGGAAGGAAAGAGTAAAAGGAGGGAGGACGGAGAGAAGGGAAGGAATGATGTGTGCACGTGCAGGTCCGAGGCAGTGCCCAGCTGGCATGCGGGCACGCGGCTGGCGGCGGTGGGCGGAGTGGCAGAACGGAGCACGCGAGGCAGCGCTCCTGCACGCTCCCTGGGCGGTTCCTCCTCGCTGTCGATGGCCGGCCTGGCCCCTCCCAGCTCTCTGTGGGCGCGGCCTCAGGCAGGAGTCTCACTTGGACGTCCTTTGGCTGGGCGGCTTTCCCGGCTGGGATCGGTGACCTTAACGCTGTCCCCCTCGCGGCCTTTTCCTCTCTGGCGGCAAGGACACGAAGGCGGGCTCGACGCGGGAGCGAAGGATGCCGTGGGAGCTCGTGCAGCTCTTTCCCGCGCTGTCCTCAGCACGGAGATCAAAGGGCGGAAATCCAATGTCCTTTTTAAGTCTCTGGGGCACGTTCCATTTTCCCACTCACATGCCACTCTCGAGCTCCACCGCGTTACGCTCTTCTCGGACCCCTGACTAAACTCCGCGCCTTGCTTTTATAATGCGGAGGAAGCCCGAGATCCTATTAATGTTAATCACTGCCAGCCGGCCCGCATAGGCGGCCCCGTCTCTTCGCACACCTGCAGAAGGGGTGCCGCCTACGTAGGGAGCCTACGAAGTGAGCGAGGGGCGATAATAGATTTGGGCGCACGCCCATCACAGGCGCACGCCGTGACAACGAGCAGTCCATATACTCTTTTTCTGCTGAGCCCTTTCTCTTTTTGGCCACATGATAGCAGTGTTGAGAAAGGGGACAGCGATTTAGTCAAGTAGATTGGTATGCTTTCATTGTATATTTGTGTCTATGAGTATAAGACTCAGTTTGTCTGACTTAAGAACAAATCTGACTTACAAACGTGCTCCTGGAATGGAACTTGTTCATAAATAGGGACAACCAGTAATTGTATGCAGCAGGGAGCAAAGCTGCCTACAGCAGGATCGCATGCTATGAGTTCTTCTCCTGTTGAAGCGATGTTTGCAGGATTGGGAAATCCCACATTCAAAGAGTCTTTTTGACTTCAGTATCAGTTCTGTGGCTTGTTCTTGGTAAAAATATATTTTTTACTTGATTGCTGTAATTTACCACAAACGTTGTCACAGCATGGGTATAATGGAGAGTTCTGTTTGATTTGCACAGTTATGATCAATGTTATTGGCTTTGTTAGTCCAGAGAGTTCAATGTTTTTAGCATGGCTTATATAGCTCAGTCTGGAAGATCATGTGATGCCTCAAGGGGTGATCACTGGACATACAGGGTTAGGGTTTACATTTATGACGTGACTGGGCGATTTGAAATCTTCATTAATATGCATTTATACAAAGTCATCACATAGTGTGTATTTATACACACTATATATATATATTTAAAATGCTCTCATGTCCACCACCATAGCTGGGATCTGGGCCACGTCAGCATGTAGATCCAGGTCACGTTATCAATGCCGAAGAACACGGTGTAAAGCACCACCAGCATGACGACGCTCTTAGCTGCTCAAATTTCCATGCATGTTCCTTATATACTGGTTAGTTTTATGAGTTCAGTTTTGTTTGCAGCTCATTTTTTTTGTTTATAGCTCTATTTTTACATTTTATAAATTAATAATTAAATAATTAGTAAAAAAAAAATAGCAGCAATGTGAGGACACAAAAAGCAGCAAATGGTAAATGTTGACTTTTAAATGTTGACTTTCAGATGAAATATATTATTTTAATGTTGTGAATTTCAGTCTACCTTTTAATTTTATGAGCAATACCTAAAGGGAAAACAAAAGTTAAGTGATAAACTGTGTGTTTAAATGAGACTGCGAATGGATTTCAGGCTGTTTGTTAAGTCTCTATCAAACCCATGACTGCATCTTTAAAGCACTTCCATATGTTATACTGTATGTGCTGTTTTAATCAGAGGAAAGCAAGAACGTTTGTGGACAAAAGCAGATTAGGTTCTTGGAACTTTGAAAGGAAAGTCCAAACTACAGAATGAATGGGGACAAACTCCCACAAAACACTTCGAAATCTTGTGGACAGCCTTCCAAGAAGAGTAGAAGTTGCTGCAAAAGGGAGACCAACTCCATACTGAAATATATGTATTTGGATACAGTGTCATTGCAGCTTTGGCCAAATACTTTTGTCCATATGTTGTATGCATGATAAAATCATAATTTTCAAAATGTATTTTTTCCCTGTGTTTGAGTCTTTTTTAATTTAATGATTTAGATTAATGATCATAAATCAACACATTATCTATGTGTTTCTGGGCATTAAAGGGGAGTCATCCAGGTCAAACTGTTTCCCTGGAGGACTCTGACTTGTACATGGCCTTTTTACTTTGCCCACATTAGTGCCAAATCATTGCTGTGGTGAACTTCTAAGCTTTATTTTAGGTCCAGGGTCATTTCCTATATAAACTTTTCAGTTAGATCAGATTTTTCAGAAGCACATGATGATCAAAATCATCATCAAAATGAATTTAATTGAAACATCATTTTTTCTTGAGATGCAACAATTATGACTATGTGATACCCAACAGATTGACTTAATAAGTGTTTTTACAAAACAGAGATATTTCAGAAAGACTTCCTAACACCCTGACTAATCAAATAAAAAGCTAATAGCAGAACACAACAATGACAATTCATAATATGTCAAGAATATTTATCTTCTAATAATTATTTCACAATTTAAATGTAAAAAAAATCATTTAATGTTTTGGTCCTCAGCTGACTGTTCTCCTGCTGCACACACCATCCTCTCCTTTATCTTCTTATTGGTGCTCATCATGAGGAAAGGGCTGAATGTGGCATAGCACGCAGAGAAAAATGCTCTCATGTCCACCACCATAGCCGGGATCTGGGCCACAGTCAGCATGTAGATCCAGATCACGTTATCGATGCCGAAGAACACGGTGTACAGCACCACCAGCATGACGACGCTCTTAGCTGCTCGAATTTCCATGGATGTTCCTTGCTGAGCGCGTCGGATGGACCTGACCTGCTTGCTGTGTTTGTGCAGGAGGACCAGGATGTAGCCGCTGGACACCAGCATGATGGCCACGAAGGCAAAGTCTGTTGTTGAGAAGACGGCACCAACCGCCACATATGACTGGCTATTAGGAAATCTGGCATGGCAGAAGCCGAGGTTAAGTGTGAAGGGAGGCACGGTGCCATTCTGAGGTGCCATGGAGTAAAGTGGAACAGGGATGCATACAAGCATGTTGAGGAGCCACAGACCTACAAAGGTGGGAACAACCAGCTGTGAGAGTCGAGATTTTAGTTTTGTCAGGTGCGGCCCGGCTGAGGGTGTGATGGTGAGTGCTTGGAAGACGCTCAGCATGCAGGTCAGGCAGATAGAGAGGGCGCGGTGGATGCGGTGTGTGTAGACCACCACTTTGCAGCTTGGATCATCCAGCAGGTTGCGTAGGCCGAAGATGTCCACTGTCTGTGGCACGCTACGCGTCAGCAGCTGCAGCAGGTTGCTGAAAGCCAGGTGAGCCAGAATTCTGTCCACGGGTAGAAGATACGACTCTACATAGGCAATATGAGCGTATGCCATCAGCACCGAGAGGTTACCCAGAACTCCCAGCCCTGACTGTAGGAGGAACGAGACTCCTTTAATGGTGATGCAGAGATCCATGGAGCCTGGTTTCTGAGTCACATAGCAAGACAGAGACAGTGAGGAAATGGAACAAATTACTGAGGAACTAAAAATGTTTTTAAAATAAATTATTTTTAGGAAAATTTTCCTGACATGAATGAAAGGTTACCTGGAACTTCTTCTTGCAACGATGCGCATTTGTAGTCTTCATCGCCAGGGTTGAAAATAAGATATGCAAATTTATAATGTGTAGTCGTCAGCTAGGGTCCCTGTACACCCCAGAAGGAAACAGCAAGATTCCAGGTAACCATGGATACGAGACACCCAGCGAACTGAGTGTAAGTCCCACCTGCTTACCACATAATAAGCCTTTTAGTGGAAACAACTAAACATGCAGAACTGGAACACAAACATTCAGCATGTTCCACTTTAACGGAACATTACCAAGACATCATCAATGTTTAAACCCTCAGTGTGCATATATACAAATTCAATCTCTCTTCATAAATCAATGAAAATATTGTTGAAATATACAGTATAGAGAGAGAGAGAGAGAGAGAGAGAGAGAGAGAGAGAGAGCAAAGGCTTGTGTGGTTTAGGATTCAAAGCGTTTTTAAACACACATATTACAATTTTACCATTTTTCTAATCAAGTACACTACAGTCATTGTTGCCAGATCTAGTCAGATCCAGATCTAATCATCACCATGGGCATAAGGTTTTAAACATACAGTTTCAGTGTGAACAGATATATTACTATATACTGTATATTCATATTTGATTTAATATATCATTAAACTATGGCACATACATTTTTTTCAATGACTAAAAGCATCCAAAATGTGAAGGATGAGTGTAAGGAAAATTAAGAGATTTCAGCTAATTGTATTGCAAAATGTTGCATATATTTTTCTCATATAGCCTTTTGGAAGGCACTGGTGGCATGATGACCTTTAAATGATCTTTACGTCATGGAGATTATTCAAAGAAACAGATAATCAGAGATAGGAGAAGAGACTCCAAGAAGCAGCAATTGTGTAAAACAATGTTTTTGTAAATAAAATTATATGTTGCTAGAAAATGTTCATTTATTCTATGTATGTAGAATTTTGGGCACCCTTACATTTAACATCATATTTCATGAGTTGTTCTGCAAAGAATCTTCTCTGCTGTCCTTAAGCCTTTCCACTGGAGACACCTTCCAGAATTATCTTCTAGAAAACCTCACCATGTTGATGGTTGCACTTGCGATCTCTCCTGTCGTGGAAAATGAATGAACAACTTCTGACCAAACAAGATGCAGATTTTTAACTGCAGTACAATGGACACTATTTTAATATTTTTAGTATTTAGATGTTAAAAAAACATAGCATTTTCAGTAGGCTGGTTGAAAAACAACACATGAAGCCATTTTGCAAACCCTGTGTTTACCTTTTTTGTTTTTGCTTTTGGATGTTGCAAAAAAATGTGACAGGTTAATAAGATACGGCCCCATGTTGCATCTGATTTCCCCCAGGTTCCTTGTTTGCTTTAGGAGGAGTACAAGCCTGTGCATGCAAGGGTTCTCTCTGAGCTCTGAGTGCCTGAGCTTAATAATAATAATAATAATAATAATAATAATAAAATATCCACAGATATTTTCCATCAGGCCCATTTATTGTCACATATCTTTAAAAAAATAAGCATCTCCTGGGACCCAATAGTAGAACCCAGATAAGGTCCATTACTGCATGTCTATGCTTATTCAGCAATAAGTAATGGGATGAGTGTTAATGATGTTTTAAAGATGTTATTAAAACAGCCTTGGTTTATTAATTAAAAAAAAAAAAAATCACCTACGGCACTGGAGAAATTAGCACAAAGCCTGGAACTCGAGCTTGAATAGTGACTATAAATATATTCAGAGTAGACCTTCACAAGCACATTTACACAAGAAATAAGTTTTCATATGATTCATATGTTATATACCATAAAACTGACACGGATTCATTAAACAAGTTTGAATTTATGTGAATATGATGTGACAATGAGTTTAGGCATTATAACACAATAAAATAGAATGAATCATATGTAAAAATGTATACTTTCATAGAGTGGAAGCATGAATGCAGATTGTTGGCTGATGCATGATGAATGGTTATATTCATTAAATATATTGAACCAATCAAACAAACAACTAAAACACCAGCAGACATAAGAACAGGGACCATGGCATTAATCCGTTGCATTAGCAGTTAGAGTTAATATTTTTTGTAAACACTAATACTAAGAGTGCTGGTTGTTTGAAATCTGTGCAGGATAGTGACAGGAGACTAGGTTTTGTGGCATGTGTAAGTCATCAAGACATTTGTTATGTTTTGATAGTTTCCAAAGAGAGCTTTGGTGGTGTGTTCATGAGAGGCCCAACATGTGATGGACGGTTCTTTTAATG
Organism: Clarias macrocephalus; assembly: GCA_011419295.1. Taxonomy (NCBI): domain Eukaryota; kingdom Metazoa; phylum Chordata; class Actinopteri; order Siluriformes; family Clariidae; genus Clarias; species Clarias macrocephalus. The sequence goes on from JAAGKR010014673.1 coordinate 7,275, forward strand.
TCTTTAAATTGCTTTTCAATTTGGTTTGTGACCATCTATGAGAATCTTTCACCAGCAAGGCGATGCTGAGGACAAATTATAGCAAAATTAGGTAAATTGTGTTATACTGTAAACGTTGTCGTACTCCATCAGTCCATGCTGATGATTCCAACAAGATTAAAGAATTATGCCTGAGAACCAGCTGCAAGCCGTCAGACATTTGTAGATGCACATGTCTCAGAATCTCTGCCATGGACACAAACAAGTCAAACCAGGGCTAGAATCCATACCCTTGAAAAATAATCTCTGCACTTAGAACTTATAATAAATTCATTGTTTATCATATTTGATAAATAGGAAGTTGCTCCCCTTCCCTTTGTTTCTATATTGTTTTTTTTTTTTTATATATTTTGAGACGTAATGCTCAAACTTGCTAAGAAGGTCAAGGACCACTTGTAATTACCACTATGTGGTGGTTACGTGACTGGACAGTGTTTGATGTTTTGAGACATGTGGACACAGGCTCATTAATCTTTGAATGATAAAATTCAGCATATTTATTTTACAGGTTTGACCTTATTCTTAATGACTTCTGTCTTTATTTATACATTAAAAAAAATCTTTTCAAATTCAAGAAATCTATAAAACTAGCAGTGACATACAGATATAAAATCAGCAAATAGTACATAAACACAATTAAAGGTTAACTTTGAGATTAATTGTAATGTTTTAAGATAAATGTAACTTTTCCTGTATTTTTTCATCATATGTACTGTACCTAAAAGTAAAACTAACTTGTTTAGAGTTATTATAGGGCAGATAAAGGCTTTTAGGCTGTGTAAAAAATCTCTATCAAGGCCATTACTGCACCTCTAACCTTTAAACCTCTAGTGGCACAGATCCATGCCGGCAACAAAGCAAAGGTAAATAAAAAAAAAAAGGTTAGATGGAAGCCTTGCCGTTGCGTGTCAACGGGAGACTTTAACCTTCAAACCTTGTATTTGGGTTTTCCGGATATGTCAGGTTGAACAAAAGTTATCATTACTCTTATAATGTGTAAATGTTACAACGACCAGTATATGGGAAGGATGTCGCAAAAATGTAGAACTCTCAAAATGAGCATATTATATTTTTATTTTTTGGTCAAAGAAACAACCAGAAAAAAGAAAATATTTGCCTATGTAACCCATTTCTTACATTTAGCAGACGCCCTTATCCAGAGCGACTTACATTTGTATTTTATTATACAGTACATGTGAGCAGTTGAGGGTTAGGGGCCTTGCTCAAGTGCCCAACAAGGACAACTTGGCAGTCACAGGATTTGAATCTTGGACCTACTGAACTCTAGTCCAATGCCTTAACCACTGAACTATCCCAGATCCCAGATTCTTAATTCATTGCCATTTCTTTATTATCAATTAAAGTCATGTTTGGGTAATTGGATAAAATGAACTCAAATTCAGTTCATCATAATACCAGTTCTGTGCTGAAAAAAAAGATATGAGCAATCCAGACCCCTTAATATGTTTATTAAAAAAACAACAACTAAACAAATAATGGCTAAAATGCTCTGAGATTTACGGGGTACTATAGCACTGACATCATACATGCACTGTTTTAGTGCTGATAAATAAACACTAGTTCTGTGTTATTGTTCACTCAAAGCTATTTGTAGTGTAATGTTTCCAGTTACCTGAAATGACGCTGACTTTGATCTGTGTGACTCCTTGGGAAATTAATGGAGTAACAATAATTATCACCACCGACCTGTCCACTTCTGAATCATCGTTTTATTTTAGCTGCACAAATGCCACTTTACTGCTGTTACCTGTGGTGATCTTCAGGGCTGTATTTTAGGTCCAGGTTTATTTTCCACATATACAACCGTCTTTAGTTAGATCAGATTATTCAGCAGGATAATGCAGCAATCATGATTGCTTGATCAACCTCAATAGATCTTAGCACCTGAAAAAAAGCATATTTGTACAAAGCAGAGATATTTCCTCACTAACTGACTGTTCAGAAGCTAATAAGATGCTATAAGTAACCTTAATGCAATAATAACAATAACTAAAATATCAGGGATATTAAAGTATTTGTCATCTAGTCTTACGTTCATTTAAAAAGATCATTTAGTGTTTTGTTTCTCACTGGAGTCCTCACTTGACTGTTCTCCAGCCGCACACACCATCCTCTCCTTTATCTTCTTATTGGTGCTTATCATGAGAAAAGGACTGAATGTGGCATAACATGTGGAAAAAAATGTTCTCATGTCCACCACCACAGATGGGACCTGGGCCACAGTCAGCATGTAGATCCAGATCACATTGTCGATGCCGAAGAAAACGCTGTACAGCACCACCAGCATGACAACGGTTTTAGCTGCCTGCATTTCCATGGAGGTTCCTTGTTGAGCGCGTCGGATGGACCTGACCTGCCTGCTGTGTTTGTGCAGGACAATGAGGATGTAGCCACTGGATGCCAGCATGACAGCAACAAATGCAAAGTCTCGTATTGAGATGACGGCACCATTTACCACATAAGTCAGACTGTCATGGAAGTCAATGTGACAGAAGCTTAGGTTGAGGGTAAAAGCGGGCACGGTGCCATTCCGAGGTGCTATGGAGAAAAATGCAAAGGTAATACAGATAATCATGTTGAGGAGCCACAGACCTATGAAGGTGGGCATGACCAGCTGTGAGAGACGAGATTTGAGTTTGGTCAGGAGTGGCCCAACTGACGGTGCGATGGTGAGTGCTTGGAAGAAGCTCAGCATGCAGGTGAGGCTGATAGAGAGGGCGCGGTGAATGCGGTAGGTGTAGATCACCACTTTGCAGCCTGAATCATCCAGAACGTTGTGCAGGCCGAAGATGACCATCGTCTGTGGAACGCTGCGCGTCAGCATTTGCAGCAGGTTGCTGAAAGCCAGGTGAGCCAGGATTCTGTCCACAGGCTGCAGGCGTGACTCTACATAAGCAATATGAGTGTATGCCATGAGCACAGATGTGTTACCCAGAATCCCCAGCCCCGTCTGCAGGAGGAACGAGACTCCTTTAATGGTTATGCAAAGATCCATGGAGCCTGGTTTCTGGTCATTCACACAGCAAGACAGAGACAGTCAGGAAATGCAACATGGAACAAATTTCTGAAGACCTGAAAATCATTTTTCTTCATATTTATTGTCACATTGACTTCACCTGAATAAAAACTCACCTGGAATGTCTTCTTGGGATGACTCACACGTGTTTGAAGTCTTCATTGCCAGGCATAAATGTAAAGATATGCACATTTATAATCTGCCCTTTTCCGCTGGGGCCCCAACGTACACCAGAAGAAAACCATGGAAACCAAAGTCACCAAGGAAGGTTAATGTGAGTCCCACCTGCTTAGCACATAATTAGCCTTTAATTGAAAACAGTTACACAGTTAACAGTCAGTGTATAAAACCTGACTGTGCAATCAATCAATCAATCAATCAATCAATCAATCAATCAATCAATCAAGCAGTCAAGCAATAAAACAAACAACTCCGTCAGATTTAGTTAGAAAGCCCATTGAGAGGAGATGTGTTGGTATTAGTAATAATAGAGTCATATAGGGATGAACAGGGACTTGTGTAGTTCAGGATTTATAACATTTTAAATACAACGATTTACAGTAGAACTTTCTAATTAAGTATGAACTAGTCAAGGTTGACAGACCTGTGCAATCAAATCAGCACAATTTACACGAAACATTTCACACACACGCACACACACACACGCACACACACACCACACACGCACACACACGCACACACACACACACACCACACACACACGCACACACACACACACACCACACGCACGCACACACACACGCACAAGCACCACACACACACACGCACGCGCACACACACACCACACGCACGCACACACGCACAAGCACCACACACACACGCGCACACACACACACACGCACACACACCACACACACACACGCACACACACACACCACACACGCACACACACGCGC
>JAAGKR010014674.1:2500-10000 GCA_011419295.1 Clarias macrocephalus
AGTGAGAGAGTGAGAGAGAAAGTGAGAGAGTGTGAGTGAGAGAGAGAGAGAGTGAGAGAGAGAGTGAGAGCGAGAGAGTGAGAGCGAGAGAGTGAGCGAGAGAGAGAGCGAGAGAGAGTGAGAGTGAGAGAAAGTGAGAGAGAGAGTGAGAGCGAGAGAGAGAGAGTGAGAGCGAGAGAGTGAGCGAGAGAGAGAGAGCGAGAGAGAGAGTGAGAGCGAGAGAGAGCGAGAGAGAGAGTGAGAGCGAGAGAGAGAGAGTGTGAGAGTGAGAGAGAGTGAGAGCGAGAGAGTGAGAGAGAGAGCGACAGAGAGAGTGAGAGAGCGAGAGAGTGAGAGAGTGAGAGCGAGAGAGTGAGAGAGAGAGAGAGAGAGACAGAGAGAGAGAGAGAGAGTGACTATGACTGTATTCATTGAATCATTAACAAACACTTCAACCCTGACACAGGGACATTAACACATGTATAGTACATCATTCAGGTGAGCCCCTGAACCCTGTCTGCTCTGTAGGGGGCGCTGTCTCCTGTCTGACCCGGTGCTCTGACCCCACAGTGGCTCTCGGCTCCGGTCACACCTGCTCTGCTCCTCATTAACTCAATTATTTCTACCCAAAAGCAGCGTCATAAATGGATTCTACATCAGCAGTTTAAATCCAGCTCGAGTCTGAAGAGGAGAACCTGACACACTCAGGAGGTTCAGCACGTGACCACACACACACACACACACACACACACACACCTGTACAATAAAAGAACTTTAATGAAATTTCTGACTTTACAATAAAAAGTCTTTAATGACATTATTATTATAGTTTTACAAAAATGTGTGTGTGAATAACGTCCCTCAGTGTGTGTGTGTGTGTGTGTGTGTGTGTGTGTGTGTGTGTGTGTGTGTGTCCTCCTCCTCCTCATGTACACACTCCTGGTCCTCCTCCTCCTGTATCAGTTCACTCAGCACTGCTCCTCTTCGTCTTCTTCTTCTGTTTCTTCTCCTCGTGACTCTGGGGCTGCTGAGCTTTGGGTTTTTTAGCAGGAGGTTGACTCTGACTCTGACTCTCTGACTCGCTCCTCTTCTTTTTATTGTTCTTCCTCTTCTTCTTCCCTCCTCCTCCTCCCGGTGTGGGCATGTCTGTAGCCTCCTTTCCCTCCAGTATCACAGGCTTCTTACGGTTTTTACGTTTCTTGCTCTCAGGAAGGAATCCCTTCTTCTTTTTCTTTGGCTCCTCCCCCTCTTGCTCCGCCTCCTTTGCTTTCTTCACCTTCTCCACCTTCGGTTTCCTAACAGTGACAGAAAATATGAAAATTAAACTTAAACACGCAGACTGAACCATAATCATGCAGTGTGTGTGTGTGTGTGTGTGTGTGTGTGTGTGTGTGTGTGTGTGTGTGTGTGTGTGTTCACTCACTGTAGGCCGAAGAGCTTCATGACGCTCCAGTACGTGTCCTCCAGCTTCCCCGACTTCTCCAGACTCCCATCAGCGTTCATGGACCTCAGAACGTTCCGGAGATCCTCCAGCTTCACCTCCAGCTTCTGCTCAGGACAGACAGTGAGACTCTTAAAGAACTGGAGGAACACACTGCTGGTGTGTGTGTGTGTGTGTGTGTGTGTGTGTGTGTGTGTGTGTGTGTGTGTGTGTGTGTGTGTGTGTGTGTGTGTGTACAACAATACTCCTCTCCTTTCACACACTGTCACAGGAACTCTTTCTCTCTCTGACTTCACAGTCACACACTTCACCCTCTCTATAAGTGTTGTTGTGATTGACAGTAAACTGGTTTCAGGTTACACTTCACCAGTTAGCGGTGCAGATATGATGTCATGTGCCTAATTATACAGTAGTGAGCGCACACATACTTACAGTGCGTGTCTCAGCTCGAATTAACTCACTCACTTTTAAACACACACACACACGCATGCGCTGTCACTTCAAACACACACCGGCACTGGGAAACCCCTGCATCACACTCCAGCACAGGAGGAAGAGGAGGAGTTAAATACTAACACACACACACACACACACACACACACACACACACACACACACACACACACACACGCACACGTTGTTGTGCAACCTCAGGGGAACTCCAGGTTCCAGAGAAAGCTTAATATCCAGGGAGGGTTAAAGGTCACTACACTCTAACACTGAGTAATCAAGTCTATATTCAGCTCATCAGGCTGGTGCAGCTCATGTACAGTCTGTTCTCACCTGTACTGTGTATATACACACTCATCACACACGTGTACACACGAGCAGTGTTTTCATATTCTTCAACAGCATTTCTACCTCTTTAATCAACCTTAAATTGTAAACAGTGCTTTTTTATTTGAACTTTTCTCTTCTCCTCACTGCAGTTCATGCTTCTTGCTTGTTTGTTGTGTGAACTGCCTACTGGAACGATCTAATTTCACTTCAGGATTAATAAAGTACTCTGTCTGTCTGTCTATCTGTCTGTCTGTCTGCTTGTCTGCGCATCTCTAGTACAGATTTATTGAAACAGATTGTACATGTACTTTATTTCAGAGGAAAATGAAAGCAGGTCTTTAAATTTCAGTGTAAGCACCAGTGGGGTCAACCAGTTTCCTCAAATGGCTGGAAGTGGAACACAGTCTTCTGAAGGAAATGGTTTGCTGAGAACCTCCTGAATCCGTGTCTCCAAGTTCTCCAGATCTCACACCATGTGAGTGTTTCCTGTGGAGCTACACAAAGGACGATGTGTACAGGACAAAACCTCACACACTGGAGGAACTGGAGACACGGAATCAGGAGCTTCAATTCAGGTGGTTTCTCAATTCAACCTCAATTCAGGAGGTTCTCAGCAAAACCCCAAACCTCTTCCTTCAGAAGGCTGTGTGTTCCATCCCCAGCTGTTTGATGAAACCGGTTGACTCCAGCACTGCCTACACTGCACATTTACAGACCTGCGTTCATGTTCCTCTGTAATAAAGCACATGTTCAATTTATTCAACAACTTTGTATTAGAATTATGGACTTTATTACTCATGTATAATGTCTGGTCACTGTCCACCCACACTGTATTCTGTACATAATGAGAGGAAATCTGTGTTTAAGTGTGTTCATGACTATCTGTGGCTCTGTACCTGATGGTGAACAGTTTTAATGAGGAAGTGAGCGAGCTCCAGAGCCTTCACCGTCTTCTCATGAACCGCTTTGTTCTTACATTCCACATTCTGTAGAGTCTGAGAGACACACAGAGAGACAGAATGAGACAGAGACAATGAGACAGAGACAGGCCTATAAAGCATTATGGTAACTGGGTAAAGTGTGTGTGTGTGTGTGTGTGTGTGTGTGTGTGTGAGAGAGAGATGTGGTCTTCAGATACCTGTGTGAGCTTCTCTGTGGTTTTCTCACACACTTCACTCCACTGGGCGTCGCCCATCAGCTGCTTCACCTCCTTAGACTGTAGAGCTCTGAGCACCAGCACACACGCCTGGCCCTGACACACACACACACACACACACACACACTTATCTATAATATATAATAGTATATTACATACAACTGCTTAACTCCGCCCACTTCTGACTTGTACCCGAGCGTATCTGGATCATCATGCTGATATAATCATTTATACTGCACTGTTTAAATACAAATCAGTGTGTGTGTGTGTGTGTGTGTGTGTGTGTGTGTGTGTGTGTGTGTTAAAATTACCTGTTGGTGTTCTCTGACTCCACCCGTGATGTTCTCCACTGCTGTATCCACCAGATTTACACACAGAACCTGTAAACACACACACACACACACACACACACAAAAGGCAGCTCATGAACATGAAAACATGTTTTACTGTTTCTCACCTCATTACCATAGAGTACAGATAGTCCCGGAGTTTTGTTCTGCGAGTACGTTTGTGAGTCTGTTTTAATCCTAAATCTGGCTAAGTTCGTCTTTGACACAAAGACACAATGTAAAGCAGCCCCCAGTCCACTTGACTTAATCCGTCCCCTTTACCACAAAACCCTAATCACACCCAAACACAAACCTCAGAGTGAAACGTGTCTCTGTAAACAGCGAGGTGAATCCCCCACGTCACTGTGTCTCAGAGCTGGTCTCCAGGACTGTGTCTACTGGACTGTGAGCTCTGTTGTGTTGAGGAGTTTCTGACATTGGGATTATTCACCATCAGGACAGATTTACAGGACAGACTTTTTCTATCATCACACTCAGGGACTGATTCACTGAAACTGGTGAGGGCGACTCATTTCTCCCACACACACACGCACACACACGCACACACACGCACACACACGCACACACACGCACACACACGCACACACACGCATACACACGCATACACACGCATACACACGCATACACACGCATACACACACACGTGAGCTACTTCTGTGACTGAACTGAAATCAGGACCGCAGTCTGATCGTATCTGTGGAAGTTCATAACTCAGATGTTTCAGGACGACCTGCACTGGACTGTCATGTTGTGTTGGATTGTCATGTTGTTGTCGTGTTGTCACTCTTGTTAGCACATTTGCATGTGCACTTCATTTTTATAGATTACTTAGATTAGTTTTGTTAATTTATAGTGTTAATCTGTTCTTTTGTCTCAGCTAGTCAGCTAATTAGGTGTCTTACTTAGTCTGCTAGTTTCTGTTCATTTATGTCGGGTCTTAGGTGTCCTAGTTAGCTAGTTGAGTTTTTGTTTATTTATGTTGTAAATTTATGTTTTGTTTTGTTATGTTGCTGTGTATTATGTTGTATGTAGGTCCTGGAGGAACATTGTTTCATTTCACTGTGTACTGAAGTGTATCTGGTGGAAGTGACACTAAAAGACTTGAGCTGACTGATGTACTCACAGGGAACCTGTTGAACAGTTCAATAAACATGTCTCCAGTCAGGGGACTTTTCCGTCTCGTCATGAAGGAGCTGAGAGCGTCTCTGAAACACGACGTCACTCTGGCCACCTCCACTTTACCCATCAGCCTCTTCTGCGCGCGCACACACACACACACACACACACACACACACACACACACACACACACACACACACACACAATCAGTGCAACAATCTGATCACAACCATTCCAATGTGTGTGTGTGTGTGCGCGCGTGTGTATTCATACCTCAGCTGTGTCTGTGGCGTCTGTGTCCTTCATCACACCTCTTAAGACTTTAACCAGATAAAGAGCAGCACTGCAACACACACACACACACACACACACACACACACACGATGAGTTAATATGTTCTAACACACACAGACTTCTGCGCGGTTGATCAGAGTCTCACCTGAAGTAATACAGAGCCACTGACGAGTCTGACAGCTTCTGTGCTCGACCAATCAGACGCTCCAGCATCTCATGAAGCTCCGCCTCCCGACCCTCCACCTCTCTGCAGTAGTGTTTCCCCCGACACAGCTGGTTCCTGTCACACACACACACACACACACACACACACACACACACAGCAGACTTTAGTGAATTACTACGGAAATGCTAATGAACCTCACACACACACACACACACACACACACACACACACACACACACACACACACACACACACACACACACACCTGAAGATGTGCGCGGCTCTGCGCAGGAAGTCCTGCTCGTGCTGGCCGCTCTCTGCGCTCATGCAGTCCTCGATGAGACTGAGCAGCGGCTCCACCAGCCCCAACACCAACACACTGCTGCCCTGCTTACACAGGAACACGTCCAGCAGGTCCAGCACCTGCTCACACACACACTCAGTGTTAACTAGGTGATAAACACTAACACTGTCCCTCAGCGGCGCGCCCTGTGTAAGGACACTTACTTTAATCTTGAAGTCCCGGACGAGGGTCTTCTCCTTGCGCAGACGCTCCTTCTCGTCCTTCTTGGCTTGCAGCTTCTTCTTCTGCTCTCCGAACAGAGCCGCCAGGTTCTCATCCAGCTTCATCATGGCCTCGTCGTCCAGCTCCTCGTCCTCGCTGCTGCCGCCGTCGTCCTCGATGGCCTGGAGACACAACACGCCGCGTTACACCGAGCTACAACGTGCTGAGATAAACAACTACGCGGAGTTCCTAGAAAGTCTTCAGAGTTAACGAGGTCAGACCTGTGAGTCATCACACACACACACACACACACACACACACACACACACACACACACTCCAGGATCAGCTCATCACACCACATCTGATTTATGAATCCATTCATCTGATTCAGTGAAAGAGGTTAATAATGAACTGATGATTGAGATGATGAAGTGATGGCGTGTACCAGAGCGTTCTGCCCCTGTAACACCTTCATCAGCTCCAGACGGAAATTCTGATCCACTTCCTCCTCCTCCTCCTCCTCCTCCATCTCTTCTTCATCATCATCATCATCTTCATCGTTGCCTGAGGAGTCAGATTCCTCTTCATCCTAAAATCATAAAGTTTTACACTGTGCAAGATCTGAAACGTTCTCACCCTTGAACTTATATTCTTGTGTAAGAGAAACTTACCTCTGCTTCCTGTTCCTCATCCTCCTCCTCCGTTTTCTTCTTCTTCTTCTCTGTGTCCTTGTCGTCGCTCACCAGCACCCCGCTCTCCTCTGTGTCCTTTCTCGGGTCCAGAACCTAACACACCATCACAGCCCGGTTCAAAACCACACACTCAGAATGAGAAAGTGTGTGTGTGTGTCTGTGTGTGTGTGTGTGTGTGTGTCTTACATTCAGTATAGCGGTGAGCGCCGGCTGTGTGATATAAGGACACACTCGGCTGAAGGCGGTCTTACACACACTGCGGATGAGGCGGCTGGGTTGAGCGAGCAGAGAGAGCAGGATGTCCACCACCACCTCCACCCAGTGAGGCTCCGCCCCCTCACCATCTGAAACACACAATAATTAATACAGTGGAACATTGGATTACGAGCATAATTCATTCCGGATCGTATGGGCTCGTATCCCAAAATACTCGTAAATCAAATCAGATTTTCCCATAAGACACAATGAAAACTCTAATTATTCGTTCCACAGCCCAAAAAATTAATACATAAAAATAATTACATATATAAAGTGAAAATAAAACAAATTAACCTGCACTTTACCTTTAAAAAAAGTAAAAATTAATCACGTCTTTCCGTTTGTGTGTGCAGGCGCCGTGTGCACTAAGACCCAGGGGAGCAGGGGAGACGATTACCCACAATTCCACAGCGCAAGAGTGACGCTCGATGTCAAAATAAGAGTCGCATGCGTGATACATGATAATCGGCACTCATAAACCAAGACTTGCTCATTTTTTAAATCAAAGTTTATTAAAAATCTTTGCTCGTCTTGCGGAACACTCGCAAACCACATTACTCGCAATCCAAGGTTCTACTGTATTCATAATCTCTTATACATGTCATTACACTTACACTGAGCATGTGTAGTGTGACACTCTGCTAATGAATACCCATAATGCACTGCAACAGGTGTGTGTTAGAGGAAAACCCAAAGTGAAACACTGCTCTGTAATAATACAGGACAGGAACTCAGGGGGGGTCAGTATAACTGGGAGG
>JAAGKR010014675.1:0-10000 GCA_011419295.1 Clarias macrocephalus
ACACACACACACAGACAGACAGACAGACACACACAGACAGACAGACACACACACACAGACAGACAGACACACACACACAGACACACACACACAGACAGACAGACACACACACACAGACAGACACACACACACAGACAGACAGACACACACACACAGACAGACAGACACACACACACAGACAGACCGACACACACACACAGACAGACCGACACACACACACAGACAGACCGACACACACACACAGACAGACCGACACACACACACAGACAGACAGATACACTCACCCAGGTTCTCTCTCAGTAGCCAGGTGAGCACTGAGTCTCTGTAAGGGATGAAGTCAGTCTTCCTCTTTTTGGTGTTTTGCTGATTAACATGAAGGAGAGACCAGAGGAAAGACACAGCAATGATGTTTTTTTTTTATATCAGAACAGCAGCGTGATCTTTTCATTTGTCTTTACACCACACCGCATTAACCACAAAGACACACACAGACACACAGACAGACAGACACAAACACAGAATAGTGTGCAAAAGTCTAGACTCCCCCATTTCTTCATATTGAATGAAATTAAAGGATTATAGATGTTTTACTGTGACAGGCAGCAAAGAAATCGATTCAGTTACGAATGTGTATATGACAGATATGAAGTGGTCTATCAGCTAGTGACTAGAATTGTCCGGTTTTCAGTTTGATTGGCCGTGGCTGGTAATTGGACATAAACGATTGTTTTTTAAATAAGAAAGGCTTAATGTTGTAAAGAGTGAGTTGCATTTAATTACTCGTTACAATATTCAATGGTTTAAAAATGTAACAAAATTGGAGAAAAATGTATAATGGAATTGGAATATTTCTAAAATCGTGATACTTATAGAATCGCAATTTTAATCGAATCTGCACAGAGAAATCGGGATAATATTGTACTCGGGAGGAGACTGCTGATTCCTGCCCCTACTAAAGATAGAACATATCTTTATAGAACAGCAACCTCATTTCCCCTTTCATCTGTTCTAACAACTTGGCAGTCAGCATCAGCAGTATATTAATCATCTGATCATCTGCACCCGTTTCTCACTGGGTCATGCCCTAAGTTAGATGTTTTTTTTTTTTGTCTGAATGATTCAAAGGCTTAAGCAAAAAAACATTCCTCAGAAACTCCACAGATGGGTAATGGGGGGGGGGGGGGGGGTTGTTTATGTGATACAGCCATGATGAATGTACTTATGTGTGTGTGTGTATGTGTGTATGTGTGTGTGTGCGTGTCTCACCATATCCGCCAGTGCTGAGATGACCTTGCCCAATGTAGTGAGAGATTTGTTTATGTTTGCACCTTCCTGTAAATTACAGAACAAAAATAGATTTCTCAACCCATAAGAATAACAAAAACAACAACAAATATAGTTGCAAGCAACGATGACGGGCCCAAGCACCCTGCGCCATCGCCACCCCGAGCGCACCGCACAACCTGCACACATCACACACTATATATAGGGCTAATATCAGTTTGGGCCCTAAATATTTGTTGAGTGCATTAGTGTGTGTGTGTGTGTGTGGGTAAGTGTGAGGGTTACTGTGTATGAGAGTGAGGGGGAGTGTGTGCGTCGTGAGAGAGGCGTGTGTGTTAACATTTGTAATGTGTGTGCATGTGTGTGATGTATGCGTGTGTGAGATGTGTTTGTGTGTGTTAACATTTGTGATGTGTACATGTGTTCAATAGGCCACAGATACTGGAAGAAAAGCATCACATTCTGATGTCACTCAATGTGATGTCACTCAATGTGATGTCACTCAATATAATGCCACACAGAAATTTTTTAATTTTTCGGCATACGTTCGGCATTATCACGGCTCACCCGTTTGAGATATCAAAAATCCCTCCACATGAAATCCTGATCATTTAATCCGTCTTGTTACAAGAGTGATTTCAAGCTCAGAAATATAGTTGCAAGCAACAATGACGGGCCCAAGCACCCTGTGCCATCGCCACCCTGGGGTGCACCGCACAACCTGTGTTATTCGAGTGTGTTAAGACCTTGAAAAAGCCATTGCCACTCGGTTGCACCGCACAACCTGCACACGTCACACACTATACAGGGCTAATGTGTGTGTGTGTGTGTGTGTGTGTGTGTGTGTGTGGTGTGTGGGCGTCGTGAAAGGTGTGTGTGTTTGTTTGCATGAGTGTAAAAATTTGTAATATGGGTGTATGTATGTGTGCATGTGTGTGATGTATGAGTCTGTTTGTGTGTGTGTGCGCGCGCATTAGTGTGTTAGAGTTAGTGTGTGTGAAAGTGAGGGAGACACGTGTGTGACCTGTGGATGTGTCAGTCTGTGTGTGACGAGTAAATGTGCTTGTGTTTGTTTGTGTGTATAGTGTGTGAGTCTGTGTGTATTAACATTAGTGATGTGTGTGTGTGTGTGTGTGTGTGTGTGTGAGTGTTAATATTTGTGATGTCTGTGTGTGTACAATAGGCCGCAGGTGCTGGAAGAAAAGCCTCACACTATGATGTTCCTGAATATAATGTCACTCAATATAAGGCTACACGGAAAGTTATTAATAATTTTTCGGTGTAGGTTTAAGACATTATCACGTCTGGCCCGTTTGAGATATCAAAAATCATCGTCAATGTCTTTAGACCACATCAGCCTGGTTTGGTGGTGATCATATAAATTCCCTAGGAGGAGTATATCAAAATCCATTGGGTGTGTTTTTGCGAACGACTCAAAATAACCAGCCTCCTGTTAATTTGAGTTCAGGACAGTGCGAAAGTTGTTCGGCTCAATGAGCTCTAAATGTGTACTGCGTACATGTACGTGCCAACGTGAAAGTGTGTATGAGCTATGCAGCAAAATCTCGTGTGGGGGCCCCTGAGGGCCACGGGCGTAGCTCAGACTCCCAGGCATCCGAATGGCAGCAGATTCCAAACTGTCTGCCAAGTTTCATGAGTTTTTGCGCATGTTAAGACCCCCGAAAATACAAAAGGGTGGAAAAAAAAAAAAAAATCCTTAGGAAAACAAGCGGGTCCTGCGCACCTCATAGTGCTTGGGCCCTAATAAACCCTGATAACACGTCAGAACAGATGACATCATACAGGAATAAAAACAAACACCCAGTCTCACCTTTAACCTCATGCCCTTTGCCCCAGATGAATCGGCTCTTTCACTTCCTGCCAGGTCGACCAGGCTGATTTTACTCACCTGAACGACATCAAAACACACACACTTAAACTGTCAACAATGAAATTCAGTCAGGTCTGTTCTGATTGGTCTGGCGGTGAGAACTGTTGGTCGTATGTAACACCGCAGCATGGAAACAGGTTATATTAACAATACCGTTTCTATAGTAAAGGCTCAATCAGAGGGATGGATATAGTGGGAAAAGTGTTGTTTGACCAAATTAAACCCATCACTGTTAAAGTGGTTTAATGTAGCCTTAGTGGAAGGAGTCTCCAGTGTCAGTGGGTTGTAACAGTCACTGTGTGTTGTAAAGGAGAGACACCTTTACATTTCTACGTAAAATAAAAATCTGTTTAGGGGAAAACTCGTATAGTGAATTTGTTTAAATTACTTTGATGATATTTTATTATTTTGCTGAAAGTAGGAGCGGGTGGGGGCGTGGGGGGGCGGGGAGGCTGTCAGTCATGTCCACACACACACACACCTTCTCAGTGTTAAGATTGGTCATCTGGTCGTGGCGTCTCTGTGTAAACAGGATGGTGAAGACGGCGTGAGAGCGGCTGCTCGTCTCGTTCATGTTGGTCGCAGCCACCGTCCTGGAAACAGATTTGTTTAGTTTTTTTGTTTTTCACACTACACCATGTCACATCACACTGTTCTACACACCACCTACACTATAATAAACACCTACACTATTATAGACACCTACACCATAATAGACACCTACACCATTATTCTAAACATCTACATTATAATGTAACAGGTTTCTTTAAGGTGTATGATTCTGTGATGGTAAAAGCTACTCGGATGTAAATAAGGATGTAAATTTGAGCCCATGGACAAAGCACACATGCACGCACGCGCACACAGACACAAAGACACACAGGGCCCTACACTCAATAAGAAACTAGTAGTGAGTAGTGCATTATTGCAAGTAATGAAAGCTTTTTCAATTCTTTACACTTAATACCACACACACACACACACACACACACACACACACACACACACACACACACACACACACACACACCACTGATTTAAATGCATCCCAGTGTTTGTTGAACTTGCTTTTGTGTATCAGGAGTAGAGTTGGGTATCGTTTGTTTTTTTTTTCCATACCGGTGCCAAAACAATACTTTTAAACCGGTTGCAATACTTTGCAAAAGCCACAAAATGATGGTGGATGACTCAAGAATACATTTTTATTGAACAAAAAATTTAATGGTTAAAATTTAACAATATATTAAAAGTTTACTTAGCCTTCTCTGCAATGGTAAATGGATCACTGTTGTAGTACTACTAGTACTAGCTGGAAAGCCATAATTATAAACAGAATCCATGTTACATTAGTTTTTGACCATTTGTTAGCATGAATGCAAGAGTTGAATTTTGCAATTAACATTACATTAGCCTACTTCTAGCCTGCTTTCGTCATCATAATCGCTGGACTCCTTTTTGCTACGGTTGGTATGACTGCGGCTGGAGTCGTCCACACCGATAGCGCCAGCTGTTGTCCGCAAGCTGTCAAACACGGCGCGTCCTTCTGCTTTAAATTTATTCCGTGTGCCCTCAAATGGTTCATTAGATTTGACGCGTTTCCCCCTTTATACACAACTGCTGTAAAATATTTGCTGCACGTCGCGGTGTCGGAATCCTTTCTTGTGAGATATAGCCACACTTTCGACCGTTTAGTTTTTTGGCATTTTAACGAAAGTTACTTTAGCAAGTTAAGATGGCGGTAGACCATCTGCTGCCGTCACGCGCATCTCGGATGGTCTCATTTCCTGATGATTTGTGCTTTAAATTTTTTTATCTAATCTAATAAAAATGTAATCTACAAAAATAAAATGTACAGTAGCATTACTACAAGAATGTTTTGGATTTGTATTATCAAAGCTTTCCAAAGTCCTTAAGATTTTTCTAATTAAGGAAATAATTTATTTTTCCGATCATTTCTGACAGCCCATGAATGCAGTATTTAAATTTTACTAGCGATCATGTGTGTTGATGAACAAATATTTAAATCGAAAGTTCAGGCATTTAAGTGGCCCCGAAATGAAGCACCAAAATTCGTGTTCTGTTTCCGTCCGGTACATACCAGTTATATAGGTACCGGTGCCGTATTGGCACCGGTTTTCGGTACTCAACCCTAATCAGGAGTGTATGTTAGAAAATTCAAAATCAATAGCAGTACATCATTACTGTGCTGTGCAAAAGGTTTTTTTGCATATTTGTCACAATTAAATGATTCAGACCATCAAACAATTATGCAAAAAAATCAGAAAGGGGCCAAGTACTTTTTTCACAGCACCTTATACAGTATATCGTGTATTGTAGTAATATCCTCTGAAGGAGGGATATAGGCCTCGTCTATACTGATCGATTGACTGGTGTGTGTGTGTGGATACCGGGCCTTGTTGCCGCAGTCCATCAGATCAGCGATGTCGCTGTAGCAGGTGACGGCCATCTTGGACAGATCCTCTACATACGGCCCCATGATGGGGTGCTCTCTGACCCTCAGAGGGCCTCTACACTTAGGGTTCAGCAAGTCCCTTACGCGCTCACAGTAAATCTCCATATACGACACCTACACACAAACACACATTATGTGACTGTAATCCTGGGCTCTGATTGGTCAGGAGGTGCTGATTCTGTCTCTGCACACACTCACCTCCACAGAGTAAGACAGGTCAGGGTCACAGTTTTCTGCGGTTCGTTTGAACAAGTCTTCACAGAGCTGACAGAGGAAACAGAGAACACACACGGTGTGACAGTGTGTCGTACAGCAGGAGTGTTTTCTCCATTACTTCACAGAGACTGTCGCTGTGATTATCACCTCCCTGTTAAATTCTTCTCATTGTTTTTCTATGTTAAATTTTATACACTACCCCTCTAGACCCGCCCTGAATCACACACTGGTTAGTGGGATTAAATTCCATTGCAGAACAAGAAGAGTAAACAATTGGAGCATGCTGAAGACAGAGGAACATTCCTGTGTCTAATCAGATTTACACAGAACATGAGACTTGAGCAAGCCATGAGTGGTAGTGCACTAGAAAGGAATCTGAGAAAGGGGGCAAACACGCAAATGAGAAAGTAAGCGTGCAAGTGTGTATGTGAGAAAGTAAGTAAGAGTGCACGTACACAAGAGAGCAAGTGAGCAAGAGAGCTAGTGAAAAAGTGAGCAAGAGAGCTAATGAGAAAGTGAGAGTGCAGATCCACAAGAGAACAGGAGAGCAAGTGACTAAGCAAGTAAGTGGGCTAGTAAGTAGGTAAGAGATTAAGTGGATAAATTAAATAGCAAGTACAGTAGGTGAGAAAGTAAGAGTGAAGTTCCACAAGAGAACAAGGGAGCAAGTGAGCTAGTGATTGAGTATGTAAGTAGGCTAATTAGCAAGTAAGAGTGCAGATACACAAGAGAATAAGTGAGTAAGGGAGATAGTAGGAAAGCTAATAAGTGAACTAGTAAGAGAGCATGCAAATATTTAAGTATGTATGTATGTATGTATGTATGTATGTATGTAAGATAATCACTGAGCAAGTAGACATGGGATTGAGTAAGCAAGTATTTAAATAAGTACACAATAAATCAATCAAGACAGTAAATACGTAAGTAAACAATAAATGTGTGTGTGTGTAGTGGAATCACAGCCCTGTCCACTGATGTGTATGTGTGCGTGTGTCTCTCTCTCACCTGTGGGATGATGCCCTGCTGCTCTGGCTCCTGCTTGCCCATCATGGTGTAGGATTTCCCCGCTCCTGTTTGGCCATATGCAAAGATGCAGACGTTGTAGCCTTCGAACGCGTGAAGCAGCATTTCCTCTCCAATGTCCAAATACACCTGCCTCTGAGACGCAAAGCACGGGTCCTCCGCCTAACACAACACAAATCAGGTCATTAGGGGACGAGAGTGCGACTCTATTAGGTTTACAATGACCAAGGTATTCAGGAGTCGGTTATTTGACACAGAAACAGAGCTGTAACTGAGCTGTGTGGATCATAATCAGTCATCATAATAAACCTGGGTTTTCTATATTTTAATGTAAAGTTTGACAAAAAGAAGTTGCTGCACAATGACTAAAGATGTGACACTGATTTGAAGTGAGTCAGGACATTTTTCTGAGTGTGTGTGTGTGAGAGTGTGTATTATCAGTGCTCTCGGTCAATAAAAGCACAAATTGCAGGTGTTTAAGAATGTGTACTGCTGTGTGTGCACTAGGAGAGAGACTCACTGTGCTGTGTGACCAGTAGGAGTAATCAAACGTGAAGCTCTTGGGCGTGTCTTTGGGCTGTTTGGGGTTAACGATGCCTGAAACACAAACAATTAAACGTTAATTACTGAAAACAAGAACAAAGAGCTTCTCCTGTTCTATAAATATATTCTTAAAATAAAGCTCATTTATCTTTTGATCTTTTTGTTTCCGGAGAGCTGCGCGTCATAAACTCGCTAAAGCTACAGTTACCTTACAGTTGTCACCAACTCAATTAATACGGCAATCCTGTATCACGATTTTATAAATAAATTCAGTTAAAATTTTTACTTGTATTTAGTTCCTTATAGACAGACTTATAGTTCCTCATAGCATGCGTTTTCTCACTTTAAAACCAAGTGCAACATTT
This sequence comes from Clarias macrocephalus, assembly GCA_011419295.1. NCBI lineage: Eukaryota > Metazoa > Chordata > Actinopteri > Siluriformes > Clariidae > Clarias > Clarias macrocephalus. Next base: position 7,796 of record JAAGKR010014675.1, read on the forward strand.
ATACAATACAAACTAACTTCAAACACAAGAGTTAACATTTAACTTCTAATTAAATTAAACACAAAGCTACATTGTTACTGAGCAGTGTCATCCACCATAAATATTATTTCTGAACAAAATAATTCGCTCCTACCACACGGGTCACCAGTGTGGAAATAGTTTAGAGCGCCACCTGTAGGATTATAAAGAAACGGAGATGTTTTACCTCCTGAAACGTGTCCGGTTTTGAGCGCGTATTGAGCAGGTGAGGTCATGCGCGGCTTCTAACGTGTTTCAAAACGAATTAGCGCGCGCGGTGTTGTGAGACTGGTGTAAGCGTTTGTGATGAGTCAGTTTTGAGATTCATTTGTTCAGAGGAAAAAAAGCCTGATCGGAGGCTTTTATCGCGGTGACTCTTGATAATGGAACGGCATGAAAATGAGTTTCTCTTGCGCCACCCATAAGCTTGTGCACTCGGCACAAAATCGCTCGTGTCTGATCAAACTGAAAACCAGACGATTCCAGACGATCAACCGGTGCTTCTCTACTGTAAATGCAAATTTAGCAACCGATTTTGGAGTCAATGTGGTGATACATGAATCGGCACACAAAGGAATCACGGTTCATAACTGAATCAATTGCTCTCCATCTCCAATGTAAAGTTTAAAAACGCTAAAATACTAAAAGGAGTGAGGGAGGAAGCAAGTGAGAGAGTAAAGGAGTAAGGGACTGGGCAAGTCAGCATATGGACACTAGTCAATAATTTTGTAACTTGTTGCTTTACAAATAACTTGATGAAAATCTAAACTAACACAAACGACCCGAAGCCCAGTGTGAGTGTACGCTAAGTGATCAGTGCACTAACAGCCTGTAACCTAGCGTACACTTTAGTCTGTATTCTCGACACAGGTGCAGTGACCTGACATTCCACTAGAACACACCTCTGTTTCACACACACTCTTGCCTGAAAAGCAGATTTCCCACAATCCCTGGCTAGGTTTCAGCTTTGTTTAAATACGGACAGACAGACACAGAGAGCGCGTGCAATTAGAACAGAAGAGAAAGTGAAGAATGGAGAGCAGGCAGAAGGGGAAAGAGTGAGCCGGTGAAGGGGAACACACACACACATGCCTGTGGAAAAATGGTGGAAGTGCTGAGTAAGAGGAAGAGAATGTATCACAATGTGGTTAGAAGCTCAGCATACAACTAGCACAGCGGCTCCACTCATGCTAACACTAATACAGCAACACTACAAACTGGCGGCGTGTTACTTCTAAAAGCTTAGAGCAACTTAGAAAACGTCTAAAAAACCTAAAATGGCGTCAACTGGTCAGTTAGGCAGCACAGCGCCCCATCTGTTAGGACTGGATTATTACTTGCTAAATTTGCTTAGAATTTTAATATTGAAATTAAAAAAAAATTTATATTGAATTGGGATATTTATAAAACCGTGATATTAAAGGAATCACAATATAGACTGTATCAGCACCTGGGTATCCTGCTGATACTGGATCGGGTCATCCTTGGTAAGTCCCGTCCCTGATACGTATACATTATGTTTTAGCAATAAAAATTTTTAAATCCCTTTAAACCAGACTAGCTGGTTACCTGTCCGTATTAATATATTACTGGTCCTTCTCAAAAAGGCCTGCCAACTCTCCTGACCTGAACCCCATAGAGAATCTGTGGGATATTGTGAAGAGAAAGTTGAGAGACGCAAGACCCGACACTCTGGATGAGCTTAAGGCCGCTATCGAAGCATCCTGGCCCTCCATAACACCTCAGCAGTGCCACAGGCTGATTGCCTCCATGCCACGCCGCATTGAAGCAGTCATTTCTGCAAAAGGATTCCCGACCAAGTATTGAGTGCATAACTGTACATAATTATTTAAAGGTTGACTTTTTTTGTATTAAAAACACTTTTCTTTTATTGGTCGGATGAAATATGCTAATTTTTTGAGATAGGAATTTTGGGTTTTCATGAGCTGTATGCCAAAATCATCAATATTAAAACAATAAAAGGCTTGAACTACTTCAAGTTGTGTGTAATGAATCTAAAATATATGAAAGTCTAATGTTTATCAGTACATTACAGAAAATAATGAACTTCATCAGAATATGCGAATTTTTTGAGAAGGACCAGTACTTCATTCATATAAACCTGTGGTTCGTGTTACAGCCAGGATTACCTCTGTACAACCCGCACAACTGTAACATACACATCGG
>JAAGKR010014676.1:0-11264 GCA_011419295.1 Clarias macrocephalus
TGGTAAGATGCCTTTTACAGTCTAAATTTCACAAAACAACGAGTACAAAATAATAATAATAATAATAATAATAATAATAATAATAATAATAATAATAATAATAACAATTTGAAGTCTGAAAACAGCTCACAAAAGCAAAGTCATAGAAGAAGTTAAGTCTTAAGGGATTGTACCCTTGCAGAGCAGTGAGTGCCCAATTCCATGAACACCTTCTCAATCACCTCAAAAGTGTACTTCAGATTTTTTGGTACTGAAATCCAAGTCAAACAGGTCAAAGGCCAAACTGTTAAGCAACAGCAGATTGCATCTCTTCCTCCAACACAAGAGTAAACTTTATGACACTGGTCAAAGTCGTAGGGGAATCATCATCTTCAATCACAATAGGAACTCCCACTTTCATCCCTCTGGTCTCTCCGCCATCAGGAGTACAGTCCTAATGTAATAAAGAGTACAAAAATCACTTGACATCTATCTTTTCTATGTTGTTATATTTCTTTTTGTTCCATGAAAGTTTTGGATCCTACTAGAGTAATGTAGACAAAATGTACAGAAAGAAACACCTCATAAATCCTTTAAATCAGTTGTCTCTGAGCTATATAAGTTTGAGATGACCAGATAAAGTAAAATAAGAGCCGGAGATCAAATGAATAAGAATTTAAATATCTTAATAATGTCAACACAAACATAAACAGCCATATTTTTGTCAAAGTGCCTGCAGAGAATCAATGTAACATACTCACCAGACATGTTCTGAATAGTACAGATGATCCATCACGGATAAACACATCGAGATCTTCCAGGACAGTTTTCATTCAGTTAGCCACAATATTTGAAGTCTGAAAAAAGAGCGCTAATGTTATGCATTGTCACTTTTGATAAACTTTCAGGTATTCATAACATTTAATATTATGGAGACTCTAATTATGAGAGAAAGATTTTGAAATATGCAATACTGTTTGCATAGAAAAAAGATGTTCAAGTTTGTGCTCAAGTGTCTCAGCAAATAAAAAATGTCTGTTTCTCTCAATTCTACATCTGCACAAGGTGAAGTTGTAGCTTCAGGTTCACGGTTCAGCCCAGGTTCTGTTTCATTCAAGATTTTTTCTGATTCCTTATGCATTAATCTGAAATCTTTGATGGTGTTATTCTTATGTTTTCTTGTTCTATGGCTGCTAAAGCATGAATCTACATTACTGTAAGGGGAAAATACAATGTCTATTTCTCATACGTTTTCCAAGAGAAGAACTATGCTTCAGAGCAGATCTAACTGAACTCGCACAAGTATGTTCTTGAAGGTTACATTTATTTGATCAGAAATACAGGAATCAATAAAAACAGGAATAATGTGAAATATTACAATTCAAAACAGCTTTTTTCCTATTGGAATGTATTTAAATTGTTTTATTTATTGCTGTGATGTAAAGCTGTATTTTCCGCATCATTACTCCAGTCTTCAGTGTCACATGATCCTCAGAAATCACTATTTCTTTAATTCATTCATTCAACATTTATTGAGTTTTGTGGAAACAATAACTTTTCCCCCCAGGACTGAATGACAATATTAGGCATTTTTATAAGCCAACATTCTTATATTAAAATTGGCAAAAAAGCTATAACTCTCTATACAAAAATATCAAGAAATTTTCCCATGATCAGATCCTCATATTAGAGGGATTTCTGAAGACCATGTGACACTAAATACTTAAGTAATGATGCAGAACATTCAGGTTAATGTCACAGCAAGAAATTACAGTTTTAAGTACAGTACATTCCAGTAGAAAACAGAAATTTTGAAGTCTAACATTATTTCACATTATTCCAGTTTTACTATATCAAATAAATGTAGTATTTTATATTGAACAAATAAATGTAGCATTGATTAACATAAAACTCTTTTAAAAGCAAAAAAATTATACAGATCTCAAACTTTTGAAGCTAGTCTGACCAATTATAGGTTTGCAAGGAAATATTCAATAGTCTTTTTACTTTTTTGTGTTATATTTAATGAAATGAAATATGAATAGTCTTACATAAAAAAGTAAACTAGTAAGGTATAACAAGAATTATTTTTTAACTTCATAACCTCAAACTTCGTTCTTAAAATCATTAAAAAATACTGCATGGTAAATGTTTACTTACATGAAATTGCAAAGTTTGAGGTCTTGTGATGAAGTCTGGAAATGTGTTTATCCAGGTCTTTCTAGACTTGTCTTACTCTTCTCCAGTCTCTTTGGCTGTGGGTAATAAGCGGCTACAGTTAAGTTTGCGATAACTTATTTTATTAAGCCAAACGGCAAGACAGAATATAAACTGCCCTCATGTGCTTCTCTCACACCGTGTCACAATCTCACCTGTCCCATGGGAAACCCCAGGCAGGTAACTTATTAGTTCCTCTTAACATAAGCAATAGATCAAATATCACACATGCAGAGATAATGTGCTGTAAATAATAATTAAATAATATTCAATTCTAAAATTAATATTTCTAATATATATTTAAATATACTTCATAATATGGAACACCTGTAATAAATAACAAATAAATGTAGTAAACTATAGAACATAGTAAAAATAGGAACACAGGTTACAGGAAGACTTGCAGCTTTCTCACTGTCTCACGTTAAATAAACAACTGCACCAAGCTATATGTACTTCACAAAGAACGCCATATAATAACGCTCATTTATGATAAGATTTCTACAAAAGACTTCGATATAAATATATGCACTTACCAAAGTTTAAAAGAAGTTGTGAGGTGGAGAAACGAGCGGCTAATCCAGATTACGTTCAAATTACCCGCTGCAATCAACACGCATGCGCCAACTTCAGAAACGTATCAGCGCGCATGCGCCAACTTCCTAGAACTTCTGTCTTATCAGGATTAAGCAGAAGAAAATTAATTAACATCCAATCTTTTATATCCTGCACACACTGCTCAATTTGAGCAAACTGTTTTTTCTCATCTGGTTTTGCTGAGACATATGTGCCATCAGCATAAAAATGAAAACTAATACCATGTTTACGAATTATGTTGACCAGAGGAAGCATGTAAAGGGAAAAAGCAGTGGGCCTATAACTGAACCCTGTGGAACACCAAACTCCACTTGAGAACATGAGGAATGGTCACCATCTAAATCTACAAACTGATAACGATCAGTCAAATAGGATCTGAGCCACAAGAGGGCAGTTCCCTTAATTCCTACTACCTTTTCTAATCTGTGAAGGAGAATACTATGATCAATGGTGTCAAAAGCTGCACTGAGGTCCAGTAACACAAGTATAGTGACACAACCCTGATCAGAGGCCAATAGGAGTTCGTTTACTACTTTAACAAGTGCTGTCTCTGTGCTGTGATGAGGCCTAAATCCTGACTGATACAGTACGGCATACAGTTCATTTATGCTATTTCTGTGTAGATGTGAACATAGCTGCTGTGATACTACCTTTTCCAGTATCTTGGAGATAAAGGGAAGGTTTGATATTGGCCTGTAATTAGAAAGCTGACAGGGGTCAAGGTCAGGTTTCTTGATTAGTGGTTTAATAACAGCTAATTTAAAGGATTTGGGGACATACCCACTACTGAGTGAACAGTTAATTACTTTCAACAGGGTTTCTATTATTGCTGGTACTATCTGTTTGAGAAAATGTGTCGGTATAGGATCTAATATACATGTTGACGATTTTGAAGAAGAGATGAGTGAAATTAGTTCCCTCGCTTCAACGGGAGTAAAGTATTCTAAGTTCTGATGTTATGTGGTTAGTTCATCTGTATTACTTAAATTGTCTGGTTTTAAAGCCTGAATTTTTTGCCTAATATTTATGATTTTGTTATTGAAAAAGTTCATGAAATCCTCACTACTGCATGATGTTGTTGTGGAGATTTCTGCAGTGGTCTTGTTTTTAGTTAATTTAGCTATGGTATTAAATAAAAATCTCGGGTTGTTTTTGTTATTTTCTATAAGAGTGGAGAGATACGTTGATCTAGCATCACTGAGAGCTTTTTTATAGTGCAGGATGCTCTCTTTCCAAACTATTTGGAATTCTAACAATTTAGTTTGGCGGTTTTGACAGATGGCGATCCAATCAAAGTTGATGACTCTGGAAGATTATTGATAAAGCTCTGTGTGGTATTTGATGTAAATGTAAGTTTAAGGCGGTAGCACGGTGCTGTGCGTACATTATTACTATGGCACGCTTTAATCGAGACAAGATAGTGATCTGAGATAACTTCAGACTGTGGAATTGTGGTTATATTTCCTATACTTAATCCAAAGAATAATATTAAATCTAAAGTGTGACCTGCTTTATGAGTGGGTCCTACTACACACTGATTTACTGCTACTGAGTCCAGTATGGACAAGAATGCTGTTCTCAGAGGGTCTTCTGGATTCTCAAAATGAATATTAAAGTCTCCAGCAATTAACGCTTTGTCTACAGAAACAACAAGGTTGTTTCACAGAGAAACTCCGAGTATGGCCCTGGGGGTCTGTAAATGATGATTAGCGGGATCGACTGAGCTGACTTTATGTTACTATAGAGAGCTTCAAATGCATTAAATTTAAAACTGTGTTTTTGTACGATAGACAGATTATCGTTGTAAATAACTGTGACTCCTCCTCCTCTACCAGTTAGCCGAGGCTGGTGTATGTAGCTGTATCCAGGAGGAATAGCTTCATTTAGAGCTACATACTCATCCTGTTTAATCCAGGTTTCTGTTAAACATAATATATCAAACTCCTGATCTGTGATAATTTCATTAACAATAATTGCTTTAGATGCGAGAGATTTAATATTTAACAGTCCTAGCTTCAGATCAGAGGTGCCGGCTGCGCATTCAGTGTGATCTGAGTTTGTGGTATCTATGTTAATTAAATTACTAAAACAGACTTTCTGAGTCTTTCTAAATTTATGTTTATGTTTAGCTCGAGGAACAGACACAGTCTCAATATAATGAACCCTGAGTGACGACTCTATGCAGCTAGCAGACGGTTGGTTTAGCCTGTCTGTCTGCTCCCTGGCCTGGGCTCACCGATTAACTAGGCCTCTTCTGAGACTATGCGCCCTAACAGGCCAGTTTTGCCCTCAAAGGTCTTCCAGTTGTCTATGAAGCCCATGTTGTTTTCGGAGCACCACCTGGACATCCAGCGGTTCAGCAACCATAACCTGCTGTAAGCTATGTCGCCACGTCTCATTGGAATGGGACCAGAGCAAGCTACTTCATCGGACATCGCCTTCGCTATTTTAAACACCTCTGTAAAAGTTATGCTTGCTAACTTATGCTTGACTGATGAAGTCGTATATCATTAGCTCCAGCATGTACCACTATCTTAGAGAACCTATGCTGTCCTAAGATTACCTACTATGTCCGGTGCTCTGGCTCCCGGGATACACCTGACCACTACCGCTGGCACCCTTAAAGGCCTAGCTAATTTCACATGCCTCAGTATGGAGTCTCCTATAACCAGAGCTCTTTCAGGTTTCTCAGCGGGTGCATCACTGAGGAGAGCAAACCTGTTGGGCACGTGAAGCGCAGAAGAGGTGTGCTCCTGTGGGCTAGCCGAGTATGCCGCCGAGTCGTCACCCACTCGCTCCACTGTGAGGGCTCTACTGCCGGAGTCAGGGGCCGGTTATCTCCACCTGTGGCACCCAGACTTTCCGCTACAGGAATAACACTGCTCTCGCGCTCTCTAACCGTCTCTAAAGTCCGGATGTGCTCCTCTAATGCTAATATCTTCTCCGTCAGGGTGCTAACTAACACACACCTATCACAAATAAAATTATCACTAATGACGGAGGAAGAATGTTTAAACATCCTGCACTCCACACAGTGAGCGAGCTGAATGGTAGACGTGATGATGTACCTTTGTGCCGGAGTTGTGATTATTTGGTGATGGATTCGCTTGTTGTTGGTCAGATGATATGCGCATTCTCCCAAAAAGCGCAAAAAAACGGATAAAGTCCAGTAGTATTAAAGCGTAAAAACTAGTTTGTTATTTAGTAAAAATGGGAAAAATATATAATTATAAAAAACAAAATATAATCTAAAACGTTGTTACAAACAGACGACGAACTTTCGCGGGAACAATAAGAAAAACAGGAAGCTACGTCACCAAAATGTCCTGAATGGTTGTACTCATTACCCATAACCCAGTCACTGTGTCCTCAGAAGGTGAAAATCGAGGAGCATCAACGGCGGAGGCTAGTGCTCCAACAGCTGGCAGGTGAGCTCATCCAGCAGATCAACGTGTGCAGGTCCATGTATGATCTAGACAGAATACAAACTCTGCTGGAATGGGTGCACTGCTCCAGGACCAGCTCGGCCAACTCACCCAGACATGCCAGTCAGCCTCAATGGGGGCTCAGTCCTGCCAGAGAGCCCCGCTGCGGGTCCAGTCCTGCCAGTGAGCCCCACTGCGGGCCCAGTCCTGCCAGCGAGCCCTGAAATTCATGAGCCAGCTCCTGTAGTAAAGTAAAGCACTGTAGTAAAGTTTGTAGTGCAAACCTTTTGTTTTACTTTCCAATCTTTTTTATCTCTTGCTGCTGCAAACACTAGCACTGGTTTTGCTGCATTTGAGAGTAATGATGCTCTTATTATAATATTAAGCAAAAAAAGAAAAAAAAATTAAGCAGAGATAGAATTCGAAGTGGACAAAAACATGTTTTTAGTGATTAACTAGAAAAACAATAAAATCATTTGCAAAAGCTTTTTTTTTATATTAAAACTCAACTGTTACGTTGTGATCTTGTGACAGGCATACACAATCTTTTTATCTCTGTGCTCGCTCTAAAGGCTCCCTACAGAGGCATTCCCGTCTGCAGGTGTGTGAAAGGACGGGGCCGTTAGATTTGGCATGGCTGGTGAGGAATGAATGAATGGATCTTGACACATTATACTGTAAAAGTGAGGCGGGGAGCTTTGTCCAGAGCAACACCAGCAAGTGTTTAAAGGTGGGGGCTTTGAGCCTATAGCATTGTTTGTCAAATGCTAAAGGTGGTCCAAGAACATCAAAGGTGAGTAAACTGAATGCTGCCATTTAATCACCGGACAGGAAAGAGTGGACAAGGACTGCTTGCACTGCCACAGCAGTAAGGTAAGCCATCTGGATGTTAGAAGTTACAAACATTCACGCTGAGATCATGCAAATGGATGGATGGGCATGGCCGGCTGCCATCAAAAACCGTAAGATTAAGGTAAAAAATTCATATTATGTGCAAAAACCTTAAATTTACAGAAATTGTTATTTAATCTCATACAGAGAAAATTTTTTTTAAATGATTTTTCCTAAATTTATGATTGAAGACCTTCAATAAAGCAACAGCACTAGACGTTTAGCAGTGAAACAACATTATTCTACAGATTTTTAAAACTACATTTAGACACGTCACAGCAAAAATATATATATATTTTACAGTTTTTTCCAAAATTATTACAAACACCTTCAATAAAGCAACAGCATTACACATATAGCAGGGAAACATTGTTATTTTACAGATTTTTCCTAAATTTAAGATCAAACACCTTCAAATCAAGCAACAAGACAAAATCCTGTTATTTCACAAATTTTTCATGAATTCCTATGAACACACAATTTCAATAACTTGGAGAAACTTAAGGTCGTAATAACATTTGTAAAATAGCCTGAAGAACTGTGACACAGTATAGTACAAGTATGATACAAAATACAATAATAGCATCAGAGTACAATCCTAAAATGAAAAACAAAATAAAATATTTAGACTATTTTGATGTAAGAATGGAATATTCTCTCTCACAAACTTTAGCATTGCTGTGAAATATCCTTGAATAAAAACATATGAAGATATGAACAATTTCAAACAAGATTCCCAATGTTCCAATTAAAGTTGGATTAAAAACTTTACAAATAAAGTACAACGTGGTCCTTTGTTTTTATCCCATAGTTCTTATAATGTATGTGTACAAACAACTTTACCTTTAAGTTCAGAATCTGAATGCCCTGGTGCAAGTAAGTAAAATCTAAAACATACCAAATGCCAGTGTATCCAAGAAAGAATGATCCTCTTCCAAATAGGCAGTAAATAAATAGCTTGGTGCATAAGGGTTGAGAGAGGAGAAAAGAACACATTAAGATATCAGATTCAAAAGAAAAGGTTAATCTACAGTACTGTATTTCTCAGTTGCCTGAGAAACAGATTAACAAAGTGCTCGAAATCATATTTAATACTAGATATAGTAAAGGGAAAATCAAGAACTTTTCTATATGGTGGATGGCACAGTGGTGTAGCGGTTAGCATTGTCTCCTTGCACTCCTAGCATTGTCTGTGTGCATGGAGTTTGCATGTTCACCTCGTGCTTGGTAGGCTACCTCTGGGTACTCTGGTTTCCTCCCACAGTCCATAGACATGCAGATTAGGCTAATTGGCATTCCCATCCCCGTAGTGTGTGCTCTGCAGGGTTTCAAGGGTTTCAACTCTGGATTAGAGATGAATCGAATCTTTAAGGATTCAGGTTAATGTTATTGAATTGAATTAAAATTTATAGAGTACACTTTATCGACTACCCGTCCAGCGTTTAGCACAATTTAGTCTATCTTACCAGTTCTGCTTATCACGTGGCCACCCATGATAACACAAAATCTAGTATTTAGCAATTATGAGCAAGGTAACGTAAGATCTGGGCAAATGTTTAAACTTTAAACTACATGACCAAGACAACAGTTCTTTATAAAGAAGCAAGAATTTATTGAACTAATCTACGTTACATGAAACTATGCTATTTAATCACTTACACACACACATGCACATAAATAGTTTAGAGGGTGAAAGTTAGAATTCTGTTTAGGTGATGAGGAAGTCACAAGAGCAGAGCCTTGGGTTTAATCTTACGGTTTAGTTATTAATCACGCACCACTTTCAGCAAAGTATGAAGCTTTGTTTATTTTACTTGCATTACGTAACGGTTGTTCTCGTTGGGGAATCACGGCGTTGCTGATTGTTCGGTGCACTGGGTTGAGGTGACGTCTTTGGGGAAAGCTCTTGGTGGCGTGTTGATTGCCTGGTTAACGATTATGATGCACTGAGACTTCTTCTGCTGGCCTCTTCATTGCACGAAGGCGATGTTCAAGTGGCATCGGAGTTCAAGCCGAAGTTTCTTTGCCTGTAGAGTAGAGCGGAGTCTTCGATCGCTGGGTGGCGCAGGTCAGAAGTTCAGGCATTGGTTGAGAGCGGAGCAAGAGGCGTCCGCTTGCTTCCTTCAGACGGCGTGACGTACAGAAACGTGCCGAGGCTGCTCAGACCTTAGGTTTTTAATCTCACGGTGAAGGTCTGTCCCACAGCCGTTTGTTCCAATCAGAGATGGTTGGGGGCGTAGTCACGCCCCGCATGGTTTCTCTTTTTCGTGCATACATTTAACCTGTGGTTTGCTCTGTCACGTGGGAGGCCATCTCAGTGGAGTTTTAGTAATTTAGGTAAAGTGTATTAACATGAGTCTGATTCATATGACTAAGATTTCATGCACATCAACGTTCATTGAATATACAGAGCTTTCATTTGATACCAAACATCCCATGTCTTGCATACCCATTCATACCTTTATCTATAGCAAGGGCTGTACAGGTTAATTACACTACGTAAGTTTATGATACACATGTTGAACATAATAAAAAGACAACATACATTCTACATGCACACACATATATATAATTTTATATGTGCCCTAGTGGCATACTTTAGCTGATTAACATATGTGTCCCTAAAGCTTTGTATGTTCTCTGCTCTGGGGCCCAGAGGAAATGCATTCCTGGGGTCAGCAACTGCCATGGGGTTGTGAAACTTCCCTATTCAAGGCACTTGTGCTGCTCTACACCGTTTTGAGGGGAGATGCGAGATGCTTTTCTCTGGTGCAAGGAAGTTTTTGCTGATGTCGTGAGCTGTGTCTTCCTCTTTCAGCAGTCATCTTTGAGGGGGCCTGCCAATCCCTACATGCCTTTCATGGTTTGGCACCCTGTCCAACATGTGGTATTTATTTTCACTTACTTTTTGTCATGCACACTCGTAACACGACCGGCACTAGGACCTGGAAGTAATACGGTCGCATTTCAGGAAGCATAAAAGGAAACAAGATGGCGCCTCACATTGCTCAGTCATTGAGTCTACCCATGCTGTCTCAGATGCTATCTCTTCCATTTCGTGAGTACTCACCATCTTGGGTTATCTTCCTGATTGAGTGTGTGTTGTTAATTGTGTAAACTCTTGCTCTCTACGTGAGAGAGTTCTAATAATAAATTGCGTGGTTATCCTGCCTGTTCGCGCTACTTCCGCGTTTGGGTTTACCATCCACGCTACACGGGCTAACTGCTAGTCTTCTGATCATTCTCCGGTTGCTTCGTGACAGAATGACTGAGCCAGCAGTAAACCCAGCGGATTACGCTCACCTCTGCGATTTGGTGGACGGTCATGCCCGGTTGATTGAGCAGCTGAGCGGTGAGGTTGCGGCTTATCGCGTTAGCGTCCAAGACATTGCGGCTTTGCGCCGCGAAGTCGCGGAGCTGCGGCAGGAGAACGCGGCGCTCCGCGAGGCGGCTTCTCGGCCGGCTAGGCCACCGTCAGTCGTAGCGGCTGCTGCGCCGCCACCCCCTCCCCCCTCCGATGTGTACTTAGCTTTACCGGATAAATGGGACGGCACAGATGGGAAGTGTAGTGTTTTCCTAACCGCACTGGATCTTGTGTTTTAGTTTAATTCCACCAGATACTCCACAGACCGGTTGCGCATTGCCCTTCTTGTCTCGTTGCTGTCGGGGCAGGCAGCTGAGTGGGCCACGGCAGTTCTGCGTTCCGATTCAGACACAGCCCATTCCTACAATGAGTTCATTCGTCAGCTAAAGCTCACCTTCGAACATCCTGCTGCTGAGGTGGAAACCGACTCCAAACTCTATCATCTGCGGCAGGGAGGGTCGTCCGTGAGCCGTTACACCGCCGACTTCCGGACCCTAGCTGTGCAGACCACCTGAACTGATCCCGCCCTCCGGACGGCCTACTACGAGGGACTGGCTTCACGCATAAAAGACGAGCTTGCCGGACGAGAGCTTCCCACCACCTTGGAGGGGCTGATCCAACTCTCCCTCCGAATAGACCAACGACTGCTCTCTCGTCCGAGGCCAGCCCCCCGGACCCTGCCACCTGCCACTCTGTCACCATCACCGACCCCGCCACGATCTTCCACATTTCTGCCCTACGCCCCAGTTCCCGAAGTACGCCGCTTTTCCACCACCACCACTGGATCTGTC
>JAAGKR010014677.1:0-11261 GCA_011419295.1 Clarias macrocephalus
AGAGAGAAGAGAGAGAAATGTGCTAATAAATTAATCAATTAATGACGTGTGGTATATATATATATATATATATATATATATATATATATATATATATATATATATATATATATATATATATTGAGTGCTTGCTGGCTGATTTTCCTTCATGCAACTGCTGCTACTTTGTTAATTTTGTTTTTGTTTACTCCATAATTCCATGTAATCTTTCACAGTTTCGATGCCTTCAGTATTAATGCAATACATTGAAAATAATAAAAGAATAAATAAAAATAACACTGACGGAGAAGGTGTGTCCAAACTGATAACATTGATTGTTAGTGTACTTTTTTTTTGTTTAGGTTTTTTTTTTTTTAATTTTTTAAAGCAGACTGTGGTTTCAAGATATGTTGTTTAAGCTATTTGGAAGAAGCACAAAAAAAAAAAAAAACAGGTAATGTTGAGGACTGTAGATACAGTAGTTGGCCAAGAAAACTTAATGCAGCAGATGAAAGAGACATCATGCATACTTTCCACACAGTAGTGCAATTTGCAAAGAAGTGACATCTACTGTTCAGAGAAGTCTGGCCTGAAGTGGTCTTCATGAAAAAATTATAGCCCAAAACCCATATCACGACAAGGAAATAAGGCAAAGCAACTAAACTATGCATGAAAACATAGGTGCTGAAAAATGGCAGCAGGTGCTCTGGACTAATCAATCAATTTGATCAATTTAGCTGTAGCAGGAGGCAGGATGTTGCTGAAGGGCTGGAGAGTGGTAAAATGAGTGCAGCCAACATGAAACATGGTGGAGGTTCCTTGCAAATTTGGCGGTGCATTTCTGCAAATGGAGTTAGAGATTTGGTCAGGGTTAGTGGTGTCCTCAATGATGAGAAATACAGGCAGATACTTATCCATCAGGGAGCCACCTCATTGGCTCCACATTTATTCTGCAGCAGGACAACGACAATAAGTCATTAAGAACTATCATAAATATATAGAAGAACAAGGAGTCCTGGAAGTGAGTTTAGCTCCCACAGAGCCCTGATCTGGTTAGTTCTCCAAAATGTCTAATAATTGTTAAAAATAAACGATTTACACTTACTTGCACTTAACTGAATTTTTGTATATGTCTAATACTTTAGCACAGTACTGATAATGATCAATTTATCTAGAGCTATTGATTACACTCTTAAATCCAATGGAAGGATTAAGGGTATACATAGTATTGTCTAAATGTTTGGCTTCATTTTCACTAAATAAAAAATGACAGTTAAAAACGTTATATGTGGTTATGTGTCTGAGATGGTATTTGCCTAATACTAAGACCATCTATGATCAGATGATTTTTATTATATGTATTTTATTTATATAAAAACATAGCCTTAACAAAGGGGGCACTAAGTTTTATACATGACTGTATATTAAACCAGACAGACAGTATGATGTTTTAGGTGCCATTTCTCAGCTGTTGTAATAAGCTTGAGACCAAAAAGAAATATCATTGCATGCCACCCTGTAGCTATGACACAGATGACAGAATGCAAGGGATAATCCATTTATTTCAGAAGATTAGCGTTTAGAATAAGGGCTGCTGAGAGTTTTCAGTGCTTCAAGCTTAGAGAGAATGTGTAGGAGGAGAGGCACTCCTTGTCTGCTAACAGGGTGTTCTGTGAGATGCTAGTATTCACAACCACACTCTTATAGTCAAATCACTAAAGGCTACAAACATTTATATAGCAGGGATGATGATTTAATGATAAAGGAATACAAAATAATACTTTGATTGAGATTTAATTGAAAAAAAGATGTATGGATATAATTTATATTTTATTAGTTTTACCAACACAAATATATTGTACCACACTATCAGTTATAAATAGTGTCAGTATTTTTCTTTTAATAAAATTAACAATACTGTAAATACATTACATTTACAGTATACCAAGTATGTACATTACATTTATACTGTTTATACATAGAATGTTTATACAAAAAAGTAGTAACGTGTATTTAGTATTTTTTTAAGTATTTTAGAAATAAATTAATGTATAAATTAATTTATTTTTCATGATTTTTTTTAAACCAAGCTTTTCAAACATCTACAGTATATTCAGGTCTTTCTTAAATGTAATTGTAAACTTAAATATGTGAAAATGATGGCGTTGAAGTCATTCGACAAGGAACAACTGTGACGTGATCAGAGTATAACATCAATAACGGAGCAAAGGTACAGTCTCAACATACAAGCACCATCTGTGACAGCAAATCGCCACCTCACAGTCTCTTCTATGATGTAACTATGAGGTCACAGTATAGGGTCTGTGTATAAAAAGCCCGCATGTAAGTCAAGAGACCGCAGTCAGTAACATGTGAGACAGGGAAGCGCATCGGCTGCTGGTCATCTCAGGGACACTGATGGTATGATAATACTGCTCTGTACTTATACGAAGGACTGAGCACTTGAATCTGAGTTACTTGATATTTAATTTATTTACTATAGTGCTCATAATGAGAGAAAGAGTAACTTATGTTATGCTATGATTGTTGTTTCCATGTATTCACAAAAAAATTTAGTATGATGTTGTGTATTACATGTTTTTAAAGGGTTAATAGAATAGTATGTGTTAAGCTTAGTTAAATAATTCTGTTGTTGTGTATTTGTTTATTATATTTTATTTGTTATTTTTTAGAAGTAGTCATTTAACTGTTATTTATCAGTAATAGTGATGTACCCTTTTTTTCTGTTTTTTTTCATTTAAGGTTATCGACCCCTCACTCACTTAGCTGAATCAACCCCTTATTTAGTTGAATCCACTTTGAATGAT
This sequence comes from Clarias macrocephalus, assembly GCA_011419295.1. NCBI lineage: Eukaryota > Metazoa > Chordata > Actinopteri > Siluriformes > Clariidae > Clarias > Clarias macrocephalus. The sequence goes on from JAAGKR010014677.1 coordinate 2,808, forward strand.
TGCTGTGTAACCTGCAAAGCTGTCAGACACAAGAATTAAAAGTGATTCCGGAGTTGATCCTCATGTCTGTCCCCTGTAGTTGACTATGGCTTTTTTCGAGTTTGAAGCAGAAGTTGATGTTCAAATTCCCAAAATAACTCAACAGTAATTATTTATTTGATTTTATTATTATTATTATTATTATTATTATTATTATTATTATTATTATTGTACAGTACTGTATATATTGTTATTTTTGAATTTAGCACAAAATTACATTATTATTGTAATCACAGGTCTATAGAAATCCCACAACATGGATGATAAGTGTTATAGAAGTTTGTGAACCCCGACAGTACATTAATATGTTTATTTGGGGAGACTACACTGAAAAAGCCATAGTTTGTGTGCATTTCTGAAAACACACAGCAGCTGTGTTTCTCAAACACTGTGATGTAAAATACAGGCTGCTGTAATTGCAGACTCCACAACATTCCACTTCATTTAATCAGTAAGTTTATCAACTACTGATACATTTGTGAAAGATACCATTGCCATAGAACAAATAAACAGAATGCCATTTGATTAAAACAGAGAAACATGAGTATGTGGAAGTAATGACCCATAGTTAAACCACTTGTCTTACCGTAATAAAGCATAGGTTTGCCACCCTTGTCTTGACCCGTTCCTTGGAGCCCTATTTTAAATATTTCATTATTTATTTACTGATAATTTGGTTGTGAATTTGGTTGTGCTTTTCAACACATTTCCAATTGTTGCCCAGATTGTGTGATCGTTATATAAATATATAAAAGACAATTGTACAAAATGAGCAATATAAAAAATAGGTGGATAGCTGAAAAAAAGAGTCAATTCTGGGAAAACAGGACAGGTGGCCACCCTAACGCAGAAGCTCAGAGACTTGAGGTAAACAGTAAAATCTCCCACTCCTACATGCTGTGAGTAATATGCACAACTCAAGCCATCCCCGAAATATCATTACTATGGGAGCAGCATGTATTAATATGGGTTATGCGCTATACTGTGGTGTGTGTGTGTGTGTGTGTGTGTGTGTGTGTGTGTGTGTATGTCTGTGTGTGTGTGAGAGAGAGAAAGATTGGACATCAGGCTTCTCTGTTTCTGTGGATTTACGCTAGAGTCTAGTCCAGCTGCCAGCGGCCAATAGGAACGTGCGTGAGGGTTGCCATAGTTACGGCCTTCTGAAGGCCGAATCAGTTGTGCAGTGTAATGCTGGTATGCTGATGCTGATCTCTCTCTCTTTCTCTCTCTCTCTCTCTCTCTCTTTCTCTCTCTCTCTCTCTCTCTCTTTCTCTCTCTCTCTCTCTCTCTCTCTCTCTCTCTCTCTCTCTCTCTCTCTCTGCAGCTATTTTTTTTTTGCCCCTTTGGCATATATGCACAGCTTCACACACACAGAGTGACTGTAGCTATTTTTTTTGCCCCCTTTGGCATATATGCATAGTTCTCTCTCTCTCTCTCTCTCTCTCTCTCTCTCTCTCTCTCTAACACACACACACACCATGACTGCAGCTGCTAATTGTTGCTCTGCTTCGGCATGTGCGTGCACACACACACACACACACACACACACACACACACACACACACACACACACAATGAGTCATTGATTGTGCCACTGCAGGAATAAATAAGGCATCCATTACCCTGAGTAGGACAGCAGCCTGTCTGAACCGCCAAGCCAATGTTTACAAATCAAGAATGTACAGATTGACAAATTAAAACTAGTACAAAGTGTTTTTACACACACACACACACACACACACACACACACACACACACACACACACACACACACACACACACAGGCAAATGCTGGGGTTTCAGTAGTTTTGTTAGTTGGCCAACTGCATAATTAGGTTCCTAAATTCTATAAATGTATAATATATTCCTAATTATTTATAGCATTTAAAACTAAAGATATCTGATGAATTGGGCCTGGATTTTTGATCTGGTTACATTGCTACTGCTAAGTGTAGAGTTGTGGAAGGAAACTCAATGCTTGCATGTGCTTCTGTTTAAAGATTAGAAGTTTTTGCATTTGTTGTGTCAAATGCAATTGTTTGGAGCTGATTGTGTTTATTGCGTAATGTGCATTTTATTTCCTTGTGAGTATTGTATATTGTGTATTGCATATTGTATACTGTATATGTTGTATGTTTTATTGTGAGGTCTGTATTGTTTTGTGAGTACTGTATTGTGTGTAATATGCTTTGTATTACATTATGTATATAATATGTATATATGTACAGTACAGACCAAAAGTTTGGATCTGAGCTGCTGGAGCTGCTGTTAACCTACGATTTCTGAGGCTGGTGACTCGGATGAACTTATCCTCCGCAGCAGAGGCGACTCTTGGTCTTCCTTTCCTGGGCCGGTCCGCATGTGAGCCAGTTTCTTTGTAGCGCTTGATGGTTTTTGTGACTGCACTTGGGGACACTTTCAAAGTTTTCCCAATTTTTCGGACTGACTGACCTTCATTTCTTAAAGTAATGATGCCACTCGTTTTTCTTCACTTAGCTGCTTTTTTCTTGCCATAATACAAATCCAAACTCTTTGAATGAGAAGGTGTGTCCAAACTTTTGGTCTGTACTGTATATAATATGATTTATGTTATATATGCTTTATATAGCGTATGTATATAATATGCTACATAATATATTATATATAATATGCTACATTATAATATGTATGCTTTGTATTACATTATGTGCTGTATTGTGAGTAATGTATTTTATTGCGAGTAGTATGCATGGTATATGTTGCGTATTATTCTGTACACTGATATGTGGCTTGTGTATTCAATGTAAATGTCTCTTTGTATGTTTATCTGTTTGTCTGTCTGTCTCTGACATGTATGGATTTATTTATGCCCGACTTTATAAAAGTGATATTTTTTATGACCTTTATTTCACCTTTGTTGTCCATTAGTAAAGCACACCAAGAGACACTGACTCATCCATCCCATCTACAGAGTTATGTTATTCAATCATGAAGTGGAAAGAGTGAATCCTCCCTCATCTGTAAAGCAATTCATTACAGCTGTCTCATGAGAGAGAGAGAGAGAGAGAGAGAGAGAGAGAGAGAGAGAGAGAGAGAGAGAGAGAGAAGGCAAGATATCGAAAGATTTAAAGAGATAGATGTAAATCTATATAAATAAAAGAACATTGGTAAGAACTCACTCCTTTAATTATATAGTTACATTTCATACATTAGAGGACCCAAAACCAGCCTCAGGAAATTTTATCCTCCTGTATGTCTGTCTGTCTGTCTTTTTTTGACACATCACTGAAAACTGGACAAAGTTTTGCAGCAGTTAATAATTTGCCTTAGGTTAAACCAGCCCCATCAATGAAATCAAAATGTTAAGTAGAAATAAAGTTATGAGCATTTATGCGCCAGATTATGCCACAGCAAAGTTTTTTTTTTTATTTTTTACTAATTTAGCGCTTTTTCACTAGAGGTTGGCATGGCTATACACATCACTCAACAGAGCCAATCAACACAATAGTTTCCGTGTGTAAACAGAGTATGTGGAAGACACAGAAACGATGGTAATGCACCTACACACCACCAAAATCCTCAAGAAACAGAAACAAAAGGTCCAACATAGCATGGCATACTCCTAACAAAAGGAAAGTAGACTACCAAAACTGAATGATCAGAGATAAATGAACAGATCAATGTATGTTCATTCTTTAAGTTTCAAACCAGTTTGTCTCATATGTTCCAAAACCATGGAACTCATGACAATACTGTAGAACAGTATTGTGAAGTACTACTGTAAGATAAACCACAGGTAAATAGACATATCCACATAGCAACAGCAGTCCGAGGTGACGGCATGTAACTTATCCAAACTGAGAGCCCAGACATATGTGCTAAAATGACCATGTGGAATCAAAATGTTTAGGACACATGGCAGTAATAGGCAGTAATATGCCAGAGTATGTCACAGCAACGGGCTGGACAGTATTTAAAGAAGGGTTTTTTTTTTTTTAGTAACAACCGACCCCCACCCATGCTGCTACTGACAGTTAGTATAATTAGTTCTTGTAAACACAAGTATGCAAAGGGATACATATATAGTTAAATGTCTCAGTGCTGTTACCATCTATTATCAGCATTCGTAGAATGGCTCTCGTCTAATCAGACGATTTGGCCTGTCACTGATAAACCCCTGAACTCTGTGTTTTTAGGATTTCTTATTTTGATATTAAGAGAGTTAATCTCATCAATCTTATCATTTTGATTCATACACATTGCATACAAACTTACTTCTTTTGATTGTGTAAAGCTGATTTGCGACAATGTCAATTGTTAAAAGTGCTATATAAATAAAATTGACTGGGCTTGACTTGTTATCCATTGGATAACAAAATGCAAAAAAAAATGTCTTTGAATAGTAATTGTTATTTCCTATTAGCTTACACCTAGAAAGGTTGTAAAATAGGTACAGTTTCCATCAAACTTGTTTTTGTTTTTGTGATCAGAATGATATTTCAGAAATTTACAAAGAATTTATATTAAAAACTGGTGAGTGTGAACTTTTTGGTTTGCATGAAGTCATAAGAACACCAAAATATACAAAAACATATTTATTTTAAAATTGTGCAAAACATTTTAAAAGTGGGTAGTTTTCCTTGCTTTACACTTATGCCAAATGAGTCCAAATGTAGTCACCCACGATGTTTTCCATGTGCACCTGGTCGCGGTAGTAAGGGTCATCTCTGTAATCTGTATCAACAACTTTTTCATCCTTTTCTGAAGTGTTGCTATCTTCCAATGACAGCTGATCACTCTTTAGAGAAGTAGGCATGGGGAGCTCTGTGCTGTGTTTAGGTTTTGAAGGGTCGACTAAGTGGTCAGTTCATGGAATTGCAAATTTCATGGATTTATTTTTCTCTCTGTACCAAAATGCAAAATAGAAATATATACTATATAGTCTCATGCAAAAGTTTAGGCACCCCTTGATAAATAACAGATTTTGATGATTTATTTTTTAAATAAAAATATGTTAATACAGTCTGTCTTGGAAGAAATGCACAATATTTTCAGCAAACATTGATGCATAGCTACTTGCCATAAATTGAACAAAAATAAAAAATAAAAACATTATTATGGCACTATGCAAAGGTTTGGGCACCCTAAGAGTTCCAGAGTCTCAGATACTTTTTATGATGTTTCAGACCTTAATGAGCTCATTACGTCTGATGCATGGCAACAGCTGTCATTAGTAAGTGCCAATTTCAAAGCTTTACAAATACTTTCAAACCTTGTGCACACACTTGCGGACACTCAACAACTATGGGTTCCTCTAAGCAGCTGTGTAAGACTCTGAAAATGAAAGTTATTGATGCCCACAATGCAGGAGAAGGCTAAAAGAAGATAGCAAAGCATTGTCAGCTTGCATTTCCACAGTGAGAAATGTAGTTAGAAGATGGCAGTTTAGGGGAACTGTGGAGGTCAAGATGAGATCTGGAAGATGAAGAAAACTCTCAGACAGAACTGCTCGTATGCTGGTAAGAAAGACAAAAAAAAAAACATTTGACTGCAAAAACACTGCAGGAAGATTTAGCAGATTCAGGAGTGGTGGTGCACGTCTCATTTACTTTGCTGTAACCCTGTTCCCTGAAAAAGCGGAAACAAGATGCTGCGTGAAAATGTTATGGGAACATCTCTTTGTTCAGCCGGTTGTGAAGCATGTGTGTATCAAACATGCCAAATTGTTGGCTTATATAACCTCGGTCAGGTGACGATGAGGTGCACTTGCAGGTTATAAATAGGAGTGAACCAGAAGAATTCTCAGGTCAATTTTAGTCTGAAAGGACATCTAGCCACGCCAGCAGTGTGGCATTGGAGCGCAGCATCTCGTTCCCGCTTTTTCAGGTAACAGGGTTACAGTAACAGGGTTAACCTGAAATGTTCCCTTTCAAAAGCTACACTTGATGCTGTGTGAAAACATTATGGGAACGAGAATACCAACGCCGCCACACTGCAAGTGTCTAGACCCCCAGGTGGTGAAGGTTGTAAATCTGAAGAGCATGTACTGGACACAGTAAGTGAAGTTTTTCCTGCTCCGGAGCTGTAAAAGGAGGAGGACAGAAGGCTTCCAAAACAACTGGATGCATGGTCGAGAATGAAACTTTCGGAAAATAGTTGGGTTGAGGATGCAGAATAGCTTTGACTAGCCCAGGGGCAAAGATGGGGAGACTGACAAAGCCTGCAGATCTCCAATTCTCTTCAAAGAAGTAATAGCCATAAGAAAAACCATCTTAAGAGTTAGAAGCCTGACAGGCACTGACTCTAGTGGTTCAAAAGGGGTGTCATTCAGATCTTCAAGCACAACAGCTAAGCAAATCCTAGCACTAGTTTCAATTATGCTGGCTGGAAGACCAGCATCTCTTAATTGGTCCCCCTCAGGGGCCAGATGTGAAGTCTGTCGTTAGCTTCTTGTGGGATTCAAAGTCAGAAACCGGGGTCTGAACCACATAGAAAGGGTACGAAGTCCCTGGCACATAACCCTTATTTGAATCTGGGGATTGGCCCTTGATTAAATGGGTTCAGCACGAGCAGGAGACAGCTGTGCCCGCATTGTGATCGAATCCCATGTGATACCCAAATATGTTGTCCACTGAACAGGAAAGAGAATGCTTTATGTGGCGTTGATTCTCAATCCTAAAGAATTGAGAAGAGGTAGGATGACATCCCGATGTCGATGCGCTAGCTCCTGAGACTGAGCTAGATTCAGCCAGTTGTCTATGTAATTAAAAATACAAATGCCCTGGAGTCATAAAGGAGCCCGACCTGCATCCATGCATTTTGTATATGTGCGGGGTGACAGAGCTAGGCTAAAGGAAGGACCCGATACTGGTAAGCTTCAACCCCAAAAGTGAAAATCAGGAACTTCCTGTGTTGTGCCAATATTTCTATATGAAAATATATGCCCTTCAGGTCAATTGTCACAAACCAATCTTCTGGTTGGATTTGAGAAACAACCATTTTCACAGTCAACATTTTGAACCTGTATTTCCTGAGATAGCGGTTCAACCGACGAAGATCTAAAATTGGACGCAGCCCCCCGTCTTTCTTGGGAACCAAGAAATACAGACTGTAGTAGCCTGACTCTCTGTCTGGGAGCGGAACATGTTCTATGGACCCTTTTCCCAGCAAAGTCTGTAATTCCTGAATCAACAGATCTGCTCTTTCCGGTTTCACGGAAATGGAGACCACACCATTGAAACGCGGAGGACGATGTGCAAACTGAATCTTGTAGCCGCTCTTTACAGTCCTTCGTACCCAAGGAGATACGCCTGGTAATAGTTTCCATGCTGCCAGGTACTCCGAAAGGGGCACAAGTTTTGACAATTCGGCTAGATGCGGACGTGTTAGATGTTCAGTATCCTGAAATGTCGCAGGAGGTGACCGAACACCCAACATTTCGTTGGAGACCAGTGCTCCCCGAAACACCAGTGGTGGCGGGGCTTGAACACCGGGACTTGAACGTCCTGGGGGTGCCAGGGAGGAGACTTTATTCTGTGAAGGAATTCCAGGTGCCCCTCCCCGGGGGGGCGACACCCCCACGGCCCTGGGCACATGAGCCTCAGGACTTCTTTTTTGTGGAGAGGAAGCTCCTTGGTCCGGTCTCTTTGAGGCAGATTGAGAAGAGTGGCAAGGCCCACCCCAGTGTCTATGGGGGGGTGCCCGGCTAGTCACACTCTCCCTCTGCGCCCCATTCCTTTTGAGGCACAGACCTGTTCGGCCCTCACAAGGCCGACGGTCCCGACTCTTGAGCAAGGCAGAGAAGAAACCTCCCAAAGGCCTGTTCATATAATTTCGCCTCCCAAAACCTAGTGGCGACGGAATTAACAGCGTCGCCAAAAGGGCCAGAAGGCAAGACGGTGGCATCAAGGAGGACAGCACAATCCTTATCCTTAATGCCTGTGAGGTTTAGCCACAGATGTCTCTCCGTGGACACCATGGCAGCCATAGAACGGCCAATAGCATGGGCCGTCTGCTTGGTTGCACGGAGAGACAGATCTGTGGCTCAGCGTAGCACTGCAAATGCCTTTTCAGCAATAGACCCGCCAGTGGTCAAGTCTTTCGCTCTGTCATCAATAGAGAAGCATTCTGAGGTGGCTATTTTCATGGAAGCGAGAGAGGAAGTCTCTTCTGCCCCTTCACAAGAAGTGCCGGAGCGCACTTGAGAAGTGATTGCTAAAATTTCCTGTTTTAATTCTGTCTCATGTGCGTCTGCCAGATCGGCATGTGAACCCCATGAATGCGCTGCAGCTCGCAGTTTTTCTTTAAAGAAGATGAGCCATGCGTGCAGCACCTTTATAGGGAGGAGATTACAGTGTTCACACTCTCCCTTGTACCCAAGGAGAGCGTGCTCTTCCCTCCAATCATTCAAAACAAAAATCGTGGAGATCGCCCCCC
>JAAGKR010014678.1:0-11259 GCA_011419295.1 Clarias macrocephalus
GGATGGAGTGGTCACCTGTTTGTTGGCGATGGCATAGTCAAGTCCGACTCCCTGCACCTGGGGACCGGTATACCCGGCAGGGCATTGACCACAGCGGAACCCGGGAGACGTGTTGATGCATCTCACGCCCATATGGCATGGTTTCACAGTGCACTACAACCAGAAAAAACAAGGGCTTTGCAAGAGTTACACAAAGGGGCACAGGCATTTTGCTCAGATTACTTTTCTTTCCTTGTGTACAGTAAAATGTTCACTATCAATCAACAGTATAGTACCGCTGAATTAATTAGTTTCTTTTTTTCTGCCGGTTTCCATTCACTAACCAGCACTCCTCTATGAAAGCTACCATATTAAAACACACTTCCTCCACAACATCTTTTCAAACTGCTACACATGCTGTATCACAGGGTGGCGTAACACACTACTGTATGCACCCTCTGCCACATACATGAGCTCACAGATGAAGGGTTAGTGTCACACTACAATTTTCTTGTCTATACAGCTTCATCCTGTGTACAGGGTCGCGGGGAGCCTAGCCCAGGAGACTTAGGGCATGAGGTGAGACACTCCATGGACACGGTGCCAATCCAAAGCAGGGCACACACACACACCAGGCAATTTTGGGAGTGCCAATTAGCCTAATCTGCATATCTTTAGACTGTGGAAGGAAACCAGAGTACCCGGAGGAAACCCACCAAGCACAGGGAGAACATGCACACTCCATGCATTCCGAGGCAGGAATCAAACCCGGACCCTGGGGGTGCAAGGAGACAGTGCTAACCACTACACCTCCGTGCCGCCGATACAAATTTCTAAGAAGTCGAAATGGAAAAGCATTGGTGTTGGCTTCCCTCTGTGATAAGCCCTACCTCATCGATGTCTGTGCAATGGGTGCCATTGCCCTCCATGCCTTGAGCACATGGCCCGCACCTGATACCATTAACCGTCTCAGTACAGGTCACTCCTGGGTGGCAGGGATTGGGAGAACAGGACGGTTTTCGTACTGGAGCATCTGTGTGCATGCCTGCAAGATGCCACGTTACATTTGAATACTTTTGTGTTAGAAGGAAAACATGTTGTTCGAGTAAAACGATTTGAACAAAGTAATTAAATGATTCATGAAATTATTTTACCCTGCTTGAACAGTATGCAGAGTATTAATAAAAATAAATAAAAAAACATGCAAAACTTCACTCACCACAGGCCTCACACTCGATAACAGTGTTCTTCAGAAACACAATTTCCTCTGTCTACATTATGAAATAGCAAGTAATAGAAATACTGTAAATAGCAATGTACAGTATTTCTGTAATGTAAGTAATTTATGATCAGTTTAGAAATATGAATAGCACACAGAGGTGTAGTATCACAGGGTACAATGCACACACAGATGTGATACTAACACAGATAGTAACCAAACCTTAGGAGCAACCTGGATCTGTTTGGAGTCAAAGCCAGCAGCTGCCCATGGTGCTAAGCTGAAATATTTTATAACAGCTCCAAATACTTACACAGGTTTGTTTTACAAAGTACAAATACAGTGCAGATGGTTATTAAGATGTGAAATTATTTTGTTATTATTTAGCAAATTATTTGTCATACATTAATGTTCGTGCTTGATGGATTAACCAATTAACCAATCAGAATCCCCTCCACTGTTCTGTTTGAAAGAGCTATGAAAGCTATGCAGTGCTGGACGTTTACTAAAGAAAAGAAAAATAAGGTCTGGTTTTATAAATGATGATGATGATGATGATGATGATTATTATTATTATTATTATTACTATGGTGAAATTAGTTGCTCCAACATTTTTACTACTCTCTAGACTCCATCCAAGATGTATTTCCAATATTTCAAAGAAATTTATACCTGTTGTTCAAGCAGTTGCTTAATTTCAGCCAGGGCCTGGTTTGTGCCCTTAATCTGGTTTATTATCTCGTCATCTGTGGAAATAAACAACACAAAACTAATATGGTAATTGTAAAATAATGCAAAAGTGGGCATGACGTTTTTATTAACTGAGGTTGTTCAAATTGTAAATGTTCATAGAGTAACGTTTCCTCTATACAAAGGCACTACTCTACAGAGTCTCCATCACAACAAAGCACTACATTTGGACCATTGTAAAAAAAAAAAAAAAATTAAAAAAAAAAAAAAAAAATTAAAAAAAAAAAAATTAAAAAAAAAAATTTAAAAAAAAATTTAAAATAAATAAATAAATAAATAAATAAATAATAATAATAAATCATGCCTACTTTTGTAATACATTGCATTTAAATATATATTAGAAAAATATCACACACTGAATAATGACCAAAACAGATCCATAAGGTCTTATACAGTATGTTGACTTTCACTCCTGTTCTAATGCGTTTTCCACCAGGCATTTGTGACTCTCTTGTGTCAGAGCTCTCTGACAGCCGATGGCTTCTTGTTAACTGAGAATAGCCAGATCTTGCTGGAATTCAAAAGGATGGTTCATTTGTCATTTCCTGGTGTCATTCTCACTGCCTTATGTGTGTTTATAAAGAAAAAAACACATAAGGATGAAGAAAAGTGATGATGACTGAACTGAATTGAATCATAAAGATGGTGTACAAGAAAGAGCAACAGTCAAGCATCGACTTCATCTCTGTTCCTGCTGTCTCGCGGTAGGAAGCTGATCTCAGAACAGAATATATCAGCATAGTGCTTTTCTCTAGAGATGATTGCGCCTCTCCTCTGCTGGAATGGAAATGTGTTGTTTCCATTAACTGCCTCAGAGTTTTCAACATGCATTCCGTTAAATAGTTTTTTCAATAGAACTGCTGGAAAATTCAAAATGGGAAAAAAAGAGTATACCTCTTGTTGTTTAAGAATAAATAATTCCAAGTAGTAGAAAAATGAGGGAGTATTTTTTTTAACTAGACAGCAATCTGAAACTGCTGTTAAAATTCATTCATTTTCCATGCAGCTTATCCAGTATAGGGCATGGGGGCTGTTCCAGGGCACTCAGGGAACACGAATGGGTACACCTTGGATGGGGTACTCAGGCTCACACCCACACCAAGTCATACATGACGGGGAATTTGGAAACAGCAGTCAACCTACAGTGCATGTCTATGGGAAAAAACAAGGACCTGGAGGAAACCAGCCAAACACAGGAAGGACATACAAATTCCACAAACACACAGACCATTACCCTGGACGCGTGACGCAGCATTGCCAAGTACCAAGGCACCTTGCTTCCCAACAGAAATCTGTTAAACCAAGACTTTAAAACTAAAAGTTTTTCCATGCCCCTCTTGTTTTCAAAACATGACTTGAAAAGGGCAGTGTATGATATTTCCTACAATTACAGTAAACAGTCTGTTTGGTACAAAACCAGAAAATAAGGAAAAAACATGGGAGAATAATATAACTAATAGAACTAATGATCAGATGGAAAAATGGAATTATGAAATAGTTTTAATATATATTATTTACTATTGTATATGTTTACATTACTATTATTTACATATTTATTACTAGCACTATATTTACAATTTTACCTTACCGTTTATGTCTTTGTTTTTTTGTTTTGTTGTTTTTTTTCTGCAAAAACTCTAAATGGCATATTTGTAAAAAATAAAAAAATAAAAAATTAAATACATTTTTTTTTTATTTCATCTGAAGGGTGAGCAAACAACTGTACTTCACAAGCCAAGTTATGAGGGAAGACATATGATTTCAATCCAGGACACAATTCAAGAAATTATTAGATCTTTATTCACATAAATACTTAAGGTTAAGATAAAGTAAAAAAAAAAAAAAAAACATCAAGCATCAGAACTAAAGTGATGAACTGAAAAGTTGACGTGATCATGTCTATCTACAGTAAATGTAACCCACATGTTTATGTTCCACTCATATGAAAGGAATGTGTGAATTGAAGCTGCTTACCTTTTGATGCTCTTTGGCTGGACACTACACTCCTTCCTATATGAACAAATCCAGATAATAACAGAAAAAGAAAAAGAGATATTAACATCTTTGGTTTTCTCCTCTAGCGAGTTCGAGCTGTGGTGTGTTTGTCTGCATGTGACTTGCTTTCAGTCCCCTCCTCTGCTTATATTCCTCTGCGCCTCTGACATCACTGAAGTCAGGAACAACCTTATAGCGTTTAATCTCTGTTTGTATGAAATGGCGATTTGGTTTCATTTTGTTAAATCATGTTCCTCTTTCAGACAGATCATAAATGTAACAGATGAAATTCTAAAATAAATTCAAATAAGCAGTTATTCTACAGTATTGGGTATCGAGCCACCCCTCATTTATTTATATTGAATAAAATCAAATTAAATTAAAATTAAAGATCTATTTTTTTCCTGAGACAGGCTGCAAAGTGCCTAAGTATGTAATTTTTTTTTTCTGCTTATGTAACAACCTCAGCAGCAACCTCGTTTCCCCTCTCGTCTGTTCCAACCGCTCCGCATGCAGCATCACCAGTATACTAATCACCAGCCTGATCATCTGTCATCATCTGCACCTGTTTCTCACTGGTTCATGCCTTAATTTAGATGTTTTTTATGCTTGAATGATTCATGGATGACTGTCTGGTCAGGGACTGGACTGAAAATGGGACCCATAAAAACGTCCTTGAGAAAGCACGGAGAACTCCTCCTTAAGACTACATTCAAATACAAGAAAGTCTGTCCCATTGGAAGCAAAAACTGAACAACTGAGTTGCAGTTGCAAAGACATTTGTTTACTCAAATTCTTCAGCATCAGGATCACACATGCACTGCAACAATCAATGCTGCTGTGTTTATACCGAGTGCCTTGGTGGCCAGTGATTGCATGCGCAGATGTTTGTTTGGTTCCAGTTCATCGGCTCTTGGGGTTCTATGTTGCACCCTGACACTTATCTCAACTTCCTTTTTCCCAGAATTACTTTGGATAAACAAAAAAGGACTTGAATTGATGGCGACATTTTTGGGATATCATTCAATTTATCATTTAATTGACTCTTTTTAGTTGTTTCAAATGGCATCCAAAGTGTGAAGGAGAATCTTTGAATTCTCGTCTTGGTTGCTTTTGTGAAACAGATCATTATAATGACACCATTTGGGAAGCCCGGGAAGCCAAATTAATCAAAAGCTACAGATAAATATTTAGGTTTTCAGTCCAGCGATTGGAATATTTTTGAGGTAGTCTTGCTGCTGACACTTACATGTTTTGATTTGTTTAAGTTGTACAGTTTGTGTTTATTGGGTTATGTTTCTAGACAGGTTGGACAATGACCTCAGATCGACTCACTTGTTCATAACAGAAAAATACTAGTGGAAAAAATAGACATAAAAGTGTCATAAAGTGGACTAATGAAAGTTGAAGTCCCAATCTTTGTTATATTTTAGTCGTGGCTATAGAGATTTTATTATCGCAAGCATTGTGTTTTCTTTGTTCTTTAACGGCAGTAAAATTTTATATTTTAAATTCAGACAGTATGCAGGTATTTTAGGTCAACAACATACACATGGTGGTGAAAACTGTTGAAAGACTATGTGAACATAAGCATGTTTCTAATGTGCAACCAAAAGCAGATCCAACACCAGCTAAGCTCCTGCATCAGTAGAACATTTTCTCTCTCGAAGTATTTATGGTGGAATATTAGAGACCTTGTTGTTCAGCTACTGTACATTTACAGTAAGAAAGAGTTGATCAAAAGTATAGAAAAACAAGAGTATGAATGATAACTACTATATTAACGTTGGGTGACTGGGACTGTGTCCTATGCCTATTTTCAGCAATAAAATATGGTTCCTACATTTCGAAATTGAGCATTACTGAGATCTGGAAACTGGTCCTGGTACGGATGCTTAATCCGCAGTAACACTGCATATACAGTAGAAACCAGAATATGTTGATAAACCTCTTAGTTTATCAATAGCACAATAAAACTCAGAAACAGATGATTGGAAAATAGTTTTACTTTTGAAAATGTTGTACTGTCAAATGCATTATGATATAAAGAGCATCCATGTACAATGTGTACTTTCCTTCATTCCAAACCCGTACAGTATGTGGATCTAAATGGGACAGTTTCACCTTTTCACTGGGCTTATAGGTCTATAACATAGTTCACCACTGACAGAAGAATGGAGCTTCACTGACGGACTGCAAGGCACATAATCAATACGGATACCCACTATGAATGAAAGGAAAAGAGGAGAATGTTTGGTGAACTATGTACAGAGTCCCTACATACTATCTTTCATTTAAAGCACCATTAAAAACAAGCTTTAACCAGCGTACGTTAAATTACTGTCTTCCCGATAACGACTATAAACCCAGGTATCAAAAAAGTGGCCTGAGATCAGATACTAGTTGTTTTTGCCTCATAATAATGAGCTGACTCTCTATTCTGCTTTCTTGACTTTTCTCTTGCGAGTGCCTTCACTCAGTTCCTCCTTGGATTTGGACGGAGAGGCGGGAGCAGCGGCAGCAGCGGGGGCAGTGTGATGGTGATTATGAGCATCTTCAACAGCAAGAGGAGACCCGAAGAGCAGGTGGGACACCCAGGACTCGGCCAGGGTGAAGGGAGAGCCGTGAGAGTGGCGAGCGGTCATGACCACCTACGAAAGAAACAGCACTCCGTGTTACAGCGATGTCTGTGAATCATCGTCTCAGTGAAAATCTATTACGTTTCCTCCCATGCGGTGAAGATCATACCTTAGAAGTAGCCATGAAAAGAGTGAAGATGCAGATAAGGGTGCTCTTTGACACGGGAATCCAGTGCGCCTCCTGGAGTGTAAACAGAATGGCTCCATACAGGCTGGCTTTAGTAGGGCTGCAGATGCATCCAGAGAGGGGTTAGTAAGTTTATGCAAATACAAAGAGTTTTTTGGTAAATGAATAATGCAAATGAAAATTTGAAACGCTGCTTGAAAAACTTTGAAGCATGACGCAACATAAAACAATTCTTTAAAACGTATAAGACTATATAACCTAATAATGCTGAATTCTTGATTCTGATTGGTCACTTTTTGTCTGTTTTACCTTTGCTTATACTGCTCTGCTCTTCCCTTATACTATGCTGTACATCTTTGCACTATGCACAACTAACTGCTATCTCTGCTATACTACACAGTATATTTCATCCATATCTACTCTCTATATATTCCGTAATATTTAAACATTCATATATGTATGTATGTCTGTACAGTATGTATGTATGTATGTACGTATGTTTAGTTTGTCCAGCATGTTATTTTCTTAACATGTCTTCACCATTGCACAACCATTGCATGTAGATACATATATTTGTCACAGACATCCTATATTTTTATAATACCTACTGCACCTCTGGTACATAATACACACACACCCCTGCACACACTGCTATATACCGTATTATAAATATGCCACTATGCATTTAATTGGTTTGTGCATTGATTGCATAATGACAATAAAATCTAATCTTGACAGTATTCCATACTGCAAATATATCATAGATCATATGGCAGATCATATGGGGATGTTTATTTATTTATTTAATGTTTATGGATTCTTCAGGACAGGAAACTTTTTAGTTTCTGTTTTTGTCTTAAATCAAGACAGTGAAAATGATACTGCGGGACAGAACTTCTTTTTTTAGCTGCCACTATAGAATAATAAGAATTATTATACTATAGAATAAGAGGAATAAAATACTTTGCTAAATGCTTTTTTTAGACAACTTTTGCTTTTTTTTACCATCCTATCAGTGATTATTTTTGTACAAAAACATGCCTGACTATTTTTTATGTCTTCTTTAAATCAGGCAGCCTACATAAACTGGGGCATTGAGCTGAAGAAGAAATACTCACAATGACATGTTGAGGATTTCATTGGTCTCTGGTCTCCAAACCCCACGCACCAGTTGCTCAAAATTTGACATGAGAGCTACTCCAGATCCTACAGCGACATAAACAGAATGAAAAAGTGTCAGGTCAGGAGGGGTAATTTTTACCTTCGAGGCCGCTTATCAGGATTAACAGCTCCCTGTGCGTGGCCTTTTACTAAGATCCCCTTAACAGTAGGAGAGAACATTATACTCCCTCGGACAGCTTTTGAGGTTCACGCCTAAAAATGACATTTGATACACAAGGACATGACTTCTTCTTGATATCAGTATCATGACATAAGAGTACATTCACAGCACAGTGAAATAAAGAGCTTTCTTTGGCAACAGTTGGAGCTTTTATTGGCATCGGTATAGTTGCTTCTTGTTTGGGCGGGGCTTATAAATTCCAATTCTCATTTTTCCTCATTGAAAACACTCATAACTGTAATCCTGTGCAAAATATTTTCAGCTGTTAGGATAATTACCAGCCTTGAAATTTATATATATATATATATATATATATATATATATATATATATATATATATATATATATATATATATATATATATATACTGTTTTATAGTTAGAATTCTGCACAAATCTCTATCGAACACTACCGCTTATGTTCAAGCAAAGAGTTTCCACACCAAATATTGACCATTTATTGTTTATGTTATTACTTGGTGTTTTTTTTAATGTAGAAAGCATCATTGCATATGGCTTTTGTTTGGATATTTCCAAGACTTTTGCACAGTACTGTAAATAAAACAGCTGTTAGGTTTTACTCACTCCTTTCTATTTTCATGCAAAACCCAGGAGTCTGCATTATTGATGTTTTTTTTTTCCCCCATTTGAAAACTGGTATGTCATGTAATATGTCGCTTTCTTTACAGGCATGCAAATATTCTTCTGTAATGTTATTTATTCATTAATTTTAGTGTATCTTTCTAGAGAGATACAGATATTGTACAGATAATATGGCGCCTAAGACTTTTGCACAGTACTGTACACAAAATCCCACCAAATGTGTCACATCAAATCTTTACAATCAAATAAACCATAGTCAGAGTTTAAATTATTACACAAAACAACACTTCGAAAAAATTTCCCTTACTTACCCTTAACATAACCAGTGATGATCATAATGAAAAATCCATGGTGATAGGCGTGATGAGCGTGGTGGACTCCAGCGGCAATTTTGCGAGTACGGACGACTTCCTTCATGCCTACTAGCACAAGCTTAACAGGCAGGAATGCGACGCATTTGTAGAACAAGTTAAGTGGGCAGTAGAAGATGAGATACCTGTAGTATGGTTGGTAGAGAAACAGACAAATAACATTTACTTTAAAGAAAAGATTTCTGAGAGCAAACAGTGTCAGTGAAAGTTAAATGTACATGCAGGCATTGCACTGGAGCCCGAATTCCACTGCTTACACTCCGCCTTCCTCACTGTTAAATTCCAGTCTCTCGCTACTATTCACCAACTCATACCCATGCCTAGATCTTCCCTAAAGAGGCATCTACCAAACTTCATGTATTTCATAACTCCATATCATATCTCCAAGCACAGGGTCAACAAGGGAACAAAAATCTCAATTTTCTATTATAATACTCTGATGTTATTATAGAAAATATGGGTTCTAATGTAAAAATATATATATTGTAATGTCCTATATGAGGAGCAGAGACAGGTGCTGATACTGTATGACAGATGTTATAAAGTGGATTAACTTTAAAGAGCCATGCTGTGTGGTTGATTTTAATGTGGTAAGTAGAGTTTGATATGTCCAGTACATGCAGTTTGTTCAATATAGGGTACGTCCTGTAGTTCTTTTAATCCTGAACAGAATAACCGGATCTTGTCAGATTTCATGTAAAAGACAGTACATGAATGAGTTTTAAATAAAACAAATTCAAGCAATACTACGTAAATTATCTTAATGAAATGACCATTTTTTGTACATGTTTTCATTGATAGGGTATTTCATGGTGTTATATTTGTATCATGTTGTTTAAAGGACATAAGAAACACCCATTATTATGAAAACAAAGTTTGCTCAGACCTTGAGTACATACTGTATTATGAACCTACCCACAACAATACATCCAGTTCTGCTGAAATCTGTTATTATGCTATGGTCATGATACTAAGGTTATATGTCTTAAATCTGAATCCTACTGTATTAGGTAAAGCTCTCAGTTCACTGCTCTGTTTAAACATCCTCCTTCTTGTCAACTTGATGGATCACCTCTCCCTTGGTATTCTGGTACCTCATGTTTTACACATTAAGCACTTTAATGGTTTCTGTTTGGTATTATTCGAACCCCAGTCTAAGTTTTGGTGTCATTCTGGAATGTTGAGAAAATCTATGCTGATGAGTTTGTATTAAAATTGAACAGCAGCTGGATTAATTAAACTATAGCTGTAGAATTAGTGCACAGTTACAGATGTAATACAGTGTAAGAGATTGTATAAGGAATCGTCATAATCAAAGTTTTCTTTAAACTTTTATTCAGGGCACATCAAGGCTGTGTGAAATAGCTACAGATTGTGTAGACAAGTTTTATTTTACGAGCTTCGAACCTGTGTAAATTTTATGCAAATCGTTCTGGCTACTGCCTGCACATGGACTGTCAGACACCTGTTTACCAAACCTGGCCGAAGACACCTACCATACAGCTGAGGCCAGGAGGATGTGGCTGTTATTATGGAAATAGTCGATGGGGCTGTGTCCGAGCATGATGTCTGCGAGGATGTAGCTCCCAAAACAGTAGAGCATTGCGCAGAGCCATGAGGCCACTGGGCTTCTGCGGGAGACCTCCACTGAGCCTGCAAAACAGAGACTCACATAAATCCTCTACTCAGTGTCTTCCTGTGGGTTTAATGGTGGGCCACAGTGCACTTGATCCACCTACTCGGTGCTTTACCAGATTTACATGGAGTGATGTTGGGCAATCTGGCAAAATACAATACGTACGTGAACAAAGAATATGAACAATAATGTGTCTGAATGTACTGTAAATAATGTGTCTTGCATTCTGCTTGTATCACATCCAAAACAGGTCTTAAGAAAATACAGATAAGTGTTTAATCAGTAGAAATGATATCAGTGGATTTAGAAATTCAAGACTACGTCTCCGCCCCTCCAATGCAACAACGCAAACAGATCTTATGGAACAGGTGTGGCCACCAGGCATTTTGAAGGAGACGTGATCCTATCAAATGGTGACTAAAAATAAACATCAGTCTGCAAGAACTCATTCACGGCAACTGGAAGCCCAGCTCTGATCTTTGACCTCCTGCAAAGTGGTGGCATTTGTGCATGAGAATTATCAAAGTCATGTGAAAGCAGTTCTTACAACAAGCACTACATACATTTCCTTCAACAGACAAACGAATTGCAAACATATG
>JAAGKR010014679.1:0-11257 GCA_011419295.1 Clarias macrocephalus
AAGCCTAACACACATTCTGCTCTCCTGACCTCCTTGTTCAGTTGAGAATGAAATGATAAGAGATGGTTGATGAACTCTATAATCAATAAATTGCTATTTTTGCAAGAAGTAAAGCTTTAAATTAAACCTGGCTGTCTAATTTGTTATTTATTTTTTTGCTGAACTAATGACTATTAATATAGTTATTAAATGAATAATAGATGGTCACATAATTAAAACTGTTACACAGACCCTGGAATTAAACATAGGACATAATCCCAGAAGTTTATGTGATGCTGTTTTTCTTTAACCTCATGTGAGTTTCAGCTTCACAATTTGCACTAAATCTTCACGTAATGAAACTCAGCCATTGCATTGTGTTGGTTTAAAGACACACTAACTCATTTTATTTCAGGATGCCACTGAGCACATGGCACTGTTGCGTACTGTAGTACACTGAAGGACGCTGGCGATGACATTGGTTTTGAAATCAAACATCCTTAAATGATAAATATGAACAGATTTAGTTTTACAGAATGTTTATCACACAAATTGTTGTGTAAGTGATTAATGAGGCCTCTATGCTACACGCTGCTTTAATAATCTGCCTCAATTGAACTGTCTGTTCACCATCAACAAATTTATATGAGACTTTTTCAGTTTCCTCTGTGTAACACTCATCCATTTTAACACTCAGTCAAAACTTTGGTTAATAACCACAGAACACACAGTGTTTATGAGTTACTACCGTAAATAACAATAAGATACAAGAAACAAAAGGTAGGAAGTGAACGGCTTGACGAGACTGTAGATATGTATTATTCTAATATCATAAAACATTTCTTCATATTCATATCAAGCTCTGAGCTCAGTAAGCTGCTTCCTTTACATTAAAGTGATGTTCCTCATTCACAGGCCAACTGTTTCAGTACTGACTCAGAGTGTGATGGTGTTCATTATGAGTCTGATCTGTTGCTGCCATTTAGATGATAATGTGAGTGGCACAGAGGAGAAGCAAATGGAGATATCCCTAGCTTTGTTCTAAAGTAGAAAACCATCACTACACTGTAGATTCACAGTAATATGTGTTCATCATGCACATACCCTCATACTGTTAGCATGTCATTTCCTGTGGTGTGAAACTGAACAAAACTCAATGGTTCAGCAGAAACAAATGCCAATAAAGAAAGATTCAATATTATCAGTAAGTTATTGCACTTCCTGATGAAAATACCATAACTTGTAAAATTTGAACTATATATAATATCACACAGCAAACGAAGTCATAGACACAGATACGAAAGAGGGAGAGAGGACATGTCACACATTTACACTTTAAATACAATCCATAAACAAGTAAGAAATTAACATACTGCTGTTATAATAAAATATTGAGTTTTAGATATTAGATTATTCTCATATCACAGCTAATTAAAAAAAAATTACATTCAAATACAAGGTAACACACTTTTTTGTCTCTTGCACTGTTGCTGTTCTAAAGATTCAGTTAACACCTTTTGACTAAACAGATATGAGAACAAAAAAAAGTACTGTGTTATAAATAATATAGTGGGACAAGAATCTACAAAGAACTAGTCACATTCAGTGACATTAACACTAGCATAGGTACTTGAGTTGTTCTGGTGTTTGTGGATTACTGCCGGAGCTGCACCACCAGACCTGGTGTCAAAACTCACTCCTGCATACGTCAGACTTTCACCAGCTTTCACACCTGATGGTGGAGCAGCGCTGACTATGGAGTAGAAGTCCTGATCAGGAGGATCTGATGAGTGATGTACTGTGGTATAAATAACGTCTGGATAATCAGAGTGAACTGTGGGTAATCCAGTATTGGAATAAATCTCAGAGGGGTTTGAGGAAGGTGGACAAGTGGAGTAAAGTGTGTTAGAAAGACGTCTGCTGTCTTTAATCTCCTCATAATCATATTCAGGCTGTGTAACCTGAGCAGAAGAAAGAAAAGAAACACCTGTGGGTACTCAAATATCACAGAAATGCATTCCTGTGAAACATAAGCCCTTAAATATACTGTCTGTTTAATAAAAGCTGCACACTGTGGTGTTCAGTTCATGTGTGAAAAACCCAAGACCACTTTTTCAGAATCTGAATCCTGGAATATGGCCGTGCCATTAGAGAAAAAAAAATCCACAAACGTGTGTGATGGCGGGATTAAAGCCAGTGATTGCTTTTCGCTTTAAGGGAAGACAACAGGCCTAAAGCACCTTGGACAGCTCCACCAATGGGGCGGGGCATCAAAATTCACTGCAGCTGGCTGTGAATGATCAGCTACCCTACGGCGATCATTTGCTTTCTAGAAAAGCAGTGAGTAACTTGTATGCCAGTGGCCTGTGTCCTCTCCCCTTAGATTCAGATCTCTCTGAGGAAGCTCCAGTGCACAGAAAGACCCAGCGAAGGAGCTCTCTGGCTCAACAGCCTCCCTGGATTGCTCTGATGCTCTCCTCCGTGCTAGTGTTCATGAAGACTGAATAAAAGAAGAGCACAAAGTTCCGCACATTAGCCTCTCTTGTCGTCTGTGTTTACCTGACCCAAATCAGTTCTGTTACAATGTGATAATACATTCATTTTTATTTTATCTCCACATAACGTTGCTGAGTCTAAACCTGAGCGACTGAAGCAACCCCAGATCATAACACTGTCTCCAGTGGCTTGTACAGTGGACACTATGCATGATGGGTGCATCGCTTCATGCGCTTCCCTTCTCACCCTGACACGCCCATCACTCTGGACTCATCAACTCTCCTTATTTGTTTTTTCTTTTTTTTTTGCTTGTAGCAAGTCAATCATTTCTAAATATAGCATTCCTATTATACTGAGGTGTTTTTTGGCAGCAATCTTAGGTAGAGATTTCAGTGAGGCAGAATTGATTATGTATGGGGATGTAGGATGACACATTACTCATGAGAGTATATAAATATAAAATTATATGTATTCAAGAAGTTCTGAATTAAAGTGTTTTATCTTTACATTCATATCATTTGGCAGTTTCAGTAGATTATTTAATGATTTAATGCACGACAGCATGCGTATGTCAATTTCTAATTGCATCGTTACTTCTGGACATAACATAATATACTCCTGCTTCAAAACCAAGAATAACAGACATTCATCTAATTCATACATATATACATATACACATACATACAGTATACAGGTGGAATATTTGGGGTCTCAAACACAGCCAGGAGTTTCACATTTAATCTTACATATTATATAGAAATAATCAGCAAATTTAAATGATTGGTGTCTTTGTGCAGGTTGAGCTTGAAATGAGTCTGAACACATAATATAAAATATATAAACACATAATTAATACAGTTAAAATGTTAAAGCTAATAATAATCTGCTGCTCTTTAATGTAGTCAGTGTTATTATTATCATTATTATTATTATTATTATTATTATTATTATTATTATTATTATTATTATTATTATTACTTGAGGTTGAAGTCCACGTACATGTCTGTGTGTCTCTCTGTCTAACTTATTAATACACAGAAATCACATTCTGTAAGGTCGAGTATCTGATGCCTTGTTTACACTAAGTTGTTCTTCTTTGGTGCTCAGACAAATACACTCGCTGTTCGGTAATCGGAGAGAGAATCACAGATGAGAAATGGAAAAAGTCGATCAGATAAAGATGAAGTTTTGTCTTAAAACGACTCCAGTGTGTTAAAATTCACTTATACCACGTCAGCGCTGTTATTTCAGCCAAAGTGAAAATATGAACTAATCCCAGTAAAAATATTCACTTTATCTTTTCTAATTAATATCTGTTGGTGCAGGTGTTTGTTTACATTGAGACAGCAGCGCATTAGTAGATTATTTTAAAGTAGATTATTAAATCCCACACATAACTGTTCATAACATCACTTTTACGCAACATTTAGACTCACTCATGGTGCAGATAAGTGTATAATGTTCATAATCTGGCATAAAACTGGCCCATAACTCCACTTCTATTCATCATTTCAGTCATGACATAAGGTTCATTTTTTTGGAGTAAGCCACGATGAGTCATGCTGTCCTGTGTGTCTTGCGCATCCTCTGTAATCTTCTATTGATTAATACATATAGCCACGCCCACCTCAAGGCAAAAGTGCTGAATGAGTAACCTTTATACTCTCAAATTAAAGCCTGTTTCTGATCATCTCATTAACAAGTTGTTTTCTTTTAGACTCACAGATGTTTAGTTCAAACACTGTGAGTTCACATCACACTATGTCTGAAAATATATTTTTAAGGCAATTATAAATTGTCTCGTATCATAATCAATAATGATTTTTTTCCAGCCATATTTCTTCCTCGATGTTGAGGTTTCAGCAAAATACTTGGTTGTTTTAATAATTATTTTATCCCAGGTCCAGATGTTTCGTTTTAAATCTCCTTAGTTTTTTTATTATTATTATTTCTAAATATAGCATCTCTATTATCTTTAGGCATTTGTTTTGGCAGCAATGAGAATGGAAAAATAAATAAGTAAATAAAGCTAGATGCTGTGACATAGTCTGGCTGAAAAGATACAGACAGATTTTTTTGTGGCTGGTTTCACAATGTATGAAATGTATTAAAATGTTATTAAAAGAGTTCTGATCAATGTACAGACAAAGATCTTTCTTTTATTTATATAGATATCTATTGCATGTGCATCCCTGTCCACAAGGGGGCGGTGTTACTTTTGACTCTTGGGATTTATTCTGATTAATTAGTTAACACACAACCAGCTGCACTCAAATATAAACAAGTTTATTAATTAATGGTGTAAAACTAGTTAATGCTATTGAATTATATTAAAATAATAAAAAAAACTCTAACGTTCTACTACTGATATTCTATACATTCTATTTAGGAATATATATGTAATGAGAAAATAAAACGTTGCATGTGTAATCTGAAAGATTATTTCCAAAGCAAAATATTTCCCCTATTTTTTTATTTTTATTTTTATTTTTTTAACTAAGTAACATTTGTAAACTACTGTGATATTGACTGGTATTGACTGCGCATGTGTCTTTAATAGTGCTGTTCTTGTTATAATCAGCTACTAGCGGAGGCGCCCTAATTAGTACACTAGACTGAGAATTGGGCGCGGACGCTAGTAGGGTGGAAGCGTTCAGCGCGTGATGAGTGAGTTCAGGTGCACGCGATAGAGAGAGATCCTGGTTTAAAAGTGTTTTATATCATTATTTTACAGGTAAACTGATGTTAATTCATCTTCAAGTAATGTACAACAGTATGATGTGTTCATGAACTGTAGTTTGTACCAGAGTCGTTAAAAAATGTTGAACTTGGTGTTAACGTTGAGTGCTCGCGCCTAAATCGGCAAACAATGGCGCTGATAATCTGGGTGAAAGGTCATGACTTTTGGCGGGTAAAAAAAATAAGGAACACGTGCTTTAAATATTATGGGTCAACTGAAAGTGTGAAATGAGTGACTGATAATGAAGTGAATGAGTGTGTGTGTGTGTGTTATTAATGGAGCTGGCCATAAGAGCACGTGCGGATAGACTGACCTGATCACGTGTTAAAGTCATTCAGTATCACTCTGTCAGTCATTGGGTTTAACCAGCACCTTGTCATGTTGAGTCTGACTCGGTGTTAAAATATATCCTGTTTTACATTTAGGTGAGAATATGATTGTTAAAATACAGTGATGTGTTGAGTTAAAAGCAAGTTTGTGGAATAGTTAATAAGTTTAGTTCATATTGAGTTCAGTTTGTGATTAACATGATTAATGTAATAAGCAGTGAGACAGATTCATACAGGTATCAGTGCTGGGGAAATGTGGAGGAGTGAATATTGAATCGCCGTCCTCATGACTTTGAATATTGTTTACATGTTTACAGCATACAGAAATGCAAACAACAGCGTGTCCCATTCAAACAGAGTAAATACTGCAAAAGTACAACACTTAGAGTTTACAGTCCATGTTTTTTTCAAACCACTGAAATTGAAACCACTCCTGTCAGACAGAACACCACGAGGTAGGTGTACCATGTGTAGATTTAAACTGAATAAATACCACACATGTGGAACCACGCTAATAGGTGCCATTTGGGCCGCAGTTTTAAGTTTCTTAAAGGGAAGAAGTTCATACCTGTTAAGTGTGTGTTCTCAGGATGCAGTGATGGAGTCATGGAGTGGGATGTTATCGTGGAGTGTGTGGAGTGTGAGACTGTACTGGAGACAGGATTATCTGAAAGAAGGGAAGCAGTCCAGTTTTTCAAAAAAATTCAAAATTATTCACATTTATGAATTCAAGATCTATACAAGCTTTGAGTGTCACTCACAATTTTTGAGTATAAAATCTTAATAAATGAGATGCAGTTTACATTGTACATGGCACTTTAATCATCTGTCTTAAAGTAATGTAAGGCTTATTTAGATTCCTCCATTTAATTCTCAGCAGTAGAATCTCTGTGTATTTATCAGGCCCTGTCTGCTCTATCACACACCAGTAAGTTCCTCCATCCTCTGGTCTCAGATCAGTGATGGTGACGGTGAAGACTTTGGCTGTTGTGTCGTCATACAGAGAGAATCTGGAGTCTTTAGCAGGAGATCCAGACTCAACAGGAATGTCATTAGACCCCAAATAGGGACATTCACCTCTGCAGAGATACTTCTTGTAGTTTTCATATCCAGATGTGTAGGGACATTTAATCTGAACTGATCGTCCTCTGTATCCAGTTACTGTAGTTACAGCATCAGTACCAGCTGGAGAATAAAATACAGTGGAATGAAATATGATCAGGACGATGGTGTAACATATAAGACCAAAATGAAGCTCAGTATCAGGAATATTAAAGTGTGAACATTGAGGCACGTGTAAGAGAAGAGACAGATACAACAGATACACATACAGTAGGAGAAACCAACACAGGTGTTTTAAATAACAAACACTCAGAGACTAATAATCTAAATCCTACACGTCCTACAACAGGACTATCTGCTCTCGGCTAGACTCGATAGAAAATCCTAAACTCACATTCTGTGTTGAACAACAGGAAGAAGAGAGATGAGCCTGGCGGCCGACTGCACTGATAAAGCTTTAGTCCTGATCTTTAAACACATCACCTGTAGTTAAGGACTGTTGTTCAGCCCGTATACAGATACACAAACTCTTCAAAGTCAATTTTACAATGAAAATAAGTGGAGATGATGATGTTCCCATGTGTAGGTGACTTGAACATGTAGGTTTCCTCATGCAGTAAGTGAAGTGGAAGCTCCTCTGTGTGCTTCTGAAGAGAACCAGGAGCTCTCAGCACCCCTGAGAACTTCACTACTTTAAACACTGGAACCTCTCTAGAAAAGTTCTGTGCTAAATGTCCATCAGTGCGACGCTTTAATGCGACACTGATACTGAACACTGAGACTGATGAGGATTTTGAAGTGTTTGTACTTACCTAGAATCAGGCAGAAGGTGAAGATCAGGACCAGCTCCATTCTACAGCCACACTCACAAACTCCTCAGATAATAATAATTAATGATGTTCTGTTAGTTATCGTACACACACTCACTGTGATGATAGTAGAAAGCATGACGTCCACTTCCAATTTTGAGCCAGTGAGAGAGAACCACTCAGTAAGTGTGTGTGTGTGTTGAGCTCAGCTACTCTAGGATTGTGTAGTGTTGGTGAGATGAAATGTTTCACCATCCACTTCACATGATCTGCTTCCTGTCACTCGTTATTAGTCTGTTTCTAGTGATGTGTCAGTCGTGAACATTACGGCTCTTTAAAGTGAATGGGGGGAGCCTGACACTGCCTGGGAGACGCTTTCTTTCTTTATTCTCTCCGTTTTTCTGTAACGGTTTGTGTTTGTGTTTGTGTGTGTGTGTGTCTTTGCACTGAGCAGGAGGGGGTGGGCGGGGTTAAAGACACAGCACACAGTAGAAGGGAGACGAGAGAACAGACGATACACAGAGATGCGAGGAAAAGGTGTGAAAATGAATGACAGCAAGAAGGCGGAGTTTAGAGTGTGTGAGTTAAATTTTATTTCAATAGCACTTTTAACAATGGTCGTTATCTCAAAGCAGCTTCACAAAAATAGTGTATATAAGTGAGAAAACAATGTGTTTAGATAATAATGAGATTGTCCCTGATGAGCAAGCCAAGGGTGTCGGCGACGGTGGCAAGGAATACCTCCCTGAGATGGTAATAGGAAGAAACCTTGAGAGGAACCAGACTGAACAGGGAACCCATTCTCATTTGGGTGATAACGGATAGCAGGGATTATATAATGACATCATGTGTGTTATGCAGATGAAAGTTCAATATAACAGAAGTTGTCTAAGCTATCATGGAGTCCAGTTCAGACTGGACAGTGAGTCAGCAGGTGCAGAGGGCAGAGGGGGTTTGAGGGGGTCTGGATCACTGGGAGCTCAGGAGCAGCATGTGCAGCTCCAAACCATCATATAGCAGAATTCAGCTGGAGCTGGTCCTTCTCTCAGGGTTGGCCTCTCCCTAATGGAGCTGGCCCAATCTCCAGATTCCTCGGAAAAGAATTAGCGTAGGTGCTGTTCAGGATATTAGCATCACTAGATAGGAGTGTGCATTTAGATGTACTGGAGTACGAGGTTATGAAATGAATTATGTATATATGTATATCATTGAGCCGAGACAACAGAAATGGTTCTCTAAAGAATCTAAATTCCCATCACGATCTGTTACAGACAATCCCTACTGCCCCCTAGAGGACAAGGTGTGTAAATAGGAATAAATCACATGTGAACACTGCACAGTCAGGAAGAGGAAGACTAGGACAGGGTTGTACATTTTTGTGCTGGAAATCTAAGAAAAACACCTTCACACACTCATATGTGTAAAGTAGTGAGTTCAGTAATCTTTGTACTTTCTATACGATTGTTATGAAACAGTGAGAGCAGCTGAGACCCAGGACAAATGCCATGGAGACGAGTCTATACCTCCTGTCACTATCATGATTCCTGTACAGTTGTCCCAGGTCTGACCCTGGACCGAACTCGAGCATCAGGTGTGTGTGTGTGTGTGTGTGTGTGTGTGTGTGTGTGTGTGTGTGTGAGGTGCTGAGGCAGAGGAGAGAGGTGTGTATGGAGCAAGTCTTTACTAACTTGTGTCTCTGTAAGACGTCTGTGATTGTGAGTCTGATATGGAGACGTGTTTATAAATCCTGGACTGATTGAGTTTAGAGCACCGACACTATGGAGTAGATTATAGAAACATTTCCACTACACATCCGACCCAGACATGTCTGCGTTACTGAGGTTATCGTACATCATCAAATATAAATATATTATATATAACTCTCAGTACGTATAATAGATATGTGATGGTGATGTCACGCTAACATTAATGTATTTGTATTGAATATGATTAGTTGTGTTACTGAAAGTTATGTATTGAGTAATGTCTCTCATTTCATCATTACACTGGAGAATTTCCTTCATAAAGTTAAGGGAGTGTTATAAATACTTTTGCATCTATTTTATAGAACTTATATTTTGTAAATTATCATGAAGATGCCCAAGTAGATTTATGTAAAAAAAACATGAATTAGCGTAAAAAAAAAAAGACACAAAATGCAAGGTATGCAGGGTGTTTATCGGGAAAAAAAATCACAGTGGAATTACATGCAGGATCGGGGCAAAAATCATGGGGCCAGATGACATGTCTCTTGGGGAAAAAAAAAACACAGACTTTTTTTTCTTTTTTTGTTCATTCTGTTCAGTCCATTTGGATGGTGAGCAGAGGCGTCTTGAATCACATCAGATGTTGCTAGTAACAGTCAGACTCTGGTAGACTGAATCTGATTGGTTGGTGGCTGCGTTCAGACTCTGGTAGACTGAATCTGATTGGTTGGTGGCTGCGTTCAGACTCTGATAGACTGAATCTGATTGGTTGGTGGCTGCGTTCAGACTCTGGTAGACTGAATCTGATTGGTTGGTGGCTGCGTTCAGACTCTGATAGACTGAATCTGATGAAGTGACATTTTCTTTTCCTTTAACAGGACGGACATTTTGGTCATTTTCATAATCTTCATTTGTCTGAAATGTAAATAAAAATCATCAAAATGTTTGTTAGTAAAGTGTGAAAGTGATACGTGTAGTAAATCATTATCATGTATCTCTCTGGG
Organism: Clarias macrocephalus; assembly: GCA_011419295.1. Taxonomy (NCBI): domain Eukaryota; kingdom Metazoa; phylum Chordata; class Actinopteri; order Siluriformes; family Clariidae; genus Clarias; species Clarias macrocephalus. The sequence goes on from JAAGKR010014679.1 coordinate 10,126, forward strand.
AGATTGTGCCACTGTTTCAGAGCCTGCAGAGAGATGAGGAGAGAGACAGAGTACAATTTAAGTAATTATACACTGCAGACTCTGAGTGTTGGCACAGAGATTAGTTTTATGAGGTTGTTTAATTGTCAGGATAGATATGATAGTTTGGCGAAGCATCCTTAGCATTCACAAGCCTCAAGTGGTGCCTGTGGAAGCGCAATGTTTTTATTTTCTCTTGCTTGGTAATAAAAGACTTGAAATGGAAAAGAAAAAACTTTTTTTTTTTTTTTTTTTTTTTTGCAAGTACATTGTAACATGCACGTCTCTGGGAGATTGTGTCACTGTTTCAGACCTGCAGTGAGATGAGATGGGTGATGATTTTTGGTTTAATATAAAGTGCACATACATTGCGGTCTCTCAGTACATGGCACAGGTCAACAATCCTTACTTTGAGGAGAAAATACATAAGTAAATTAACTGATGCATTGATTTGTCAATTAGTTTAAAAATAATCAATTGTATAAGCTTAAAAAAATTACCTTGACATTTTATTCAGTAGATTGTGATAATTATACCAATACCAAACACCATACCTGTACTAATCATAATAGTCACACCTGGAACATCTGTACTGGACACAAGCAGAATCATAAATGTTCAAATCACATAATAAAAGTGTAATTGGTAATATATAAGGTAGTGGGAGTGTGAAAGAAGAAGTGAGGTGGAAAGGAAAGAGATAAACTGACATCTACATTAAATGGTAAAAGAGCACTTCATAATGGTGGAGTGTTTAAAATATTTCAGTAAAACGGGTCTAGCAGAGCACTGGATAAGCACATCATAACTATTTGTCCTAGTTGAATAGTCAGCCCTGTTGGGTTTAGTTTACAGATTTGTTTTAGAATAGATTTTTAAGTCATGTTAGATATTTACAATACTTTATTGATCCTTTATTGATCTTTATTGATTTAATAGCCAATGAACATGCAGTAGCAATTGCAGATCATCGATCATGTTTAGTGTAATGAAAAACAACAGAAATTACTAAGATAAAAAAGGTATAATCTATAACGAATATGTAGAAAATGAAATGAATATTTTTGGTGCAAAAGTGAATGGTGTAAGTCTAAAGTAATGAAAGTCAGTGGAG
>JAAGKR010014680.1:0-11256 GCA_011419295.1 Clarias macrocephalus
GTGTGTATGTGTGTGTGTGTGTGTGTGTGTGTGTGTGTGTGTGTGTGTGTGTGTGTGTGTATGTGTGTGTGTATGTATGTGTGTGTGTGTGTGTGTGTGTGTGTGTGTGTGTGTGTGTGTGTGTGTGTGTGTGTGTGTGTGTGTGTGTGTGATTTTTTTATATTTTTTTGTGATAAAACACATACTGCAGCTCAATAAAAGATACTGTATTATTTCCTGTTCTCTAGATGTTTGGAATCATAAAGTCACATTCTAGTTCACTGATTAAAAATCTGCAGAGGACTTCAGAGCGAGGAGAACCAACAGATATCCGAGAGTAAATGATTCTAGCATACACTTTTAGCGTTTTGTGTCTCCATGCCGTGTGACTTAAAGCTTTGCAGAGTCTATTAAAAGCACAGGCTGGTTCAGTGGGATACGGGATATCAGTGGCTTATGAGCCACGTATCGTCCACAGTGGTTAAAAACCCCAAGTGGAGTGTGTCAGATGTGGCTGTGTCATGTTTCAAGGTGCGAGGCATAAACGCAGAGAATCCAGGTTCTTAAAGGAAACAATGTTTTATTAACAAAAAAAAGCCTGGGACATCAAATAAACAAATATACTTTATAAGAAAACAAAACTAAAACACGTATAAAGGTAACGGGAGCCACGAACTAAACTTACAGACATATATCACGTTAAATCCACAGATGCTAGACGAATAACTGAACTAAAAACAAGCTATTTATAAAGAAACGAATAACTAACTCGGTTCAGGCGAGCGCCCACGTCACCTGACCGAGGTGCAAACTGGGAACTGAAGTCAAACACAAAAGGAACTACAAACATGAATCTCTGGGCGCTAGGCGCCCTCTAGGGGTTACCCCTGACAGGCTGCTGAAGCCTTCCTGCTCATTGGGCTCATTGAGTCAACGTCCTTGGCAGCCTAGATGAGATGCATCACTTGGCGCTGGTTAACCTGCACTCTGGGTAACAGCCAGCACACACTGCGTCCTACAATGAGAGGTCCAGAAGGAGTGCAGGAGGTGGACCGGACGTTAGGAATATCACCGTAAACAAACATCTGAACCCACTCAAAATATGCTGGAGACTGTCCACTGAATGAACTGTACTAAACTATACCGCAGGTCAAGTGTCACAGACTTTCTACTTAATGTTTATTTTTTAAAATGTATTTGATCTGATGGTGTTTTTGCTGATTTCAGGTTTTTCGGCGCGTACAGTATGGATGTGGTGACCAGCACAGCGTTTAGTGTCGATATCGACTCCCTGAACAACCCCAAAGACCCGTTTGTGTCCAACATCAAGAAACTGCTGAAATTTGACTTCCTGCACCCTCTGTTCATCACCATTGGTAATTTTTTACAGTGGTACAATTTCTTTTTTCCTTTTTTGTCTAAAATTAAACAGTCAAGATGTAATTGAATTGGAATTTCCAGCTTTATTTCAAGGGGGTTAATAGTATCGCATTAAAAAGGAATTATGAACGGCCGCTTGGTCTTTCATTTTTAGTGGCTTACAAACAGTTGCCTTACTGCGTGCTAAAATTAAAGAAATAAAAAATCTGGAGTTCGATTTTTTTTTTTTCGCTGTTGAAGACAACTTTTAATATGCACCAAAAAATTGTCAAAGCAAGTGAACAAGGCGATAATAAGGCTGAAAAAACGTTCATATTTAAATATCAGCGCTAGGCAACACAAACTTTAGGAGGCCTGGAAGGTCCACAATCCAGAGATGTGTTCATAGTGTAGACTCAAGATTCAAACAACTGGACGCGTTCAACAACGGAAATGCTGGATTAGACTAAAGCATAAAGAAAACATATAAAAGAAAAATGAAATCCATGTGGGGTGCAGTGGAGGAGCCTCACTGGAGGTAACTGATGATGTGACTGCTGGGAGAAGCAGCAGGATGAATTCTGTGTGTATAAGTCTATAGGACTCTACGTTCTGCAGCAGAACCGTTAGGACTGATACTGTAGAACTTCACAGTGCAGATGGAAAGATCAACAAACACAGTGTCTACTGTAAAGCAAAGCGACTCAAGAAAGAAACTTCCAGAAGCTTCCAAACTTCAGGCAAATATTGACTGCAAATGATTGACACTCAAGAATGAAACAATATTTTATGATAATGTATGTTTGTCCATTTACTTTTAAAAGTAGGGAAATGTATTTCTAAAATGATTATTACAATATTGTTCATTAAACCACTTTGTTTGCTAAAGCTGAAATGCGTCAATCACAACTTGGTAGCTTTATTTCTGATCCACTCTGCTCAAAAATACAAAAAATGTGTCATTGTTCACATACTTATGGACCCAGCTATATATTTAGTTAGTATTACATTTAATAACACACTATAAGAACTTTATCGTACAGTGTAACTGTGTATATTTTTTGTTCTCTTCCTTGTTCCCCAGTGCTGTTCCCCTTTATCAGACCAGTGCTGGAGAAAATGAACGTTTCCATTTTCCCATCGTCAGTGACAGATTTCTTTTACGCCTCACTGCAAAAGATCAAGTCTGAACGTTTGGCCCAAGAACTCATGGTACAGCCATACTGGTTCACGTCCAAACTGCAAAAACATGTGAAATCTTCTTTACACACATGAGATATTATTGAGGTCTTCCAGAGGTTTTATCTCTGACTTTCAGCAGGAGCGAGTGGACTTCATGCAGATGATGATTGACTCTCAGAAATCAGAAAAAGAAAATCTGAACAACCAAGAAACAAACAAAGGTAACTTCTTCCAACTTACATATTTAAGACACTAACATTATTCTACATGGCTGAAAAATATTCCAATTCAGGTTTAATTGTGTGTGTGTGATGTCTGAAGGTCTGAGTGATCATGAGATCCTGTCCCAGTCCATGGTTTTCATCTTTGCTGGTTATGAGACGACAAGCAGGACGCTGTCATTTCTGTTCTACAACCTGGCCAGTAATCCTGAGACCATGAAGAAACTACAGGAAGAAATCGATGCAACTTTCCCTAATCAGGTGATATAATCATGTTGGAGTGAGTCATGGAGTCAGACACACCAAGTCAGGGGTCTGCATGGTGTCAGACAGAGAGAGACAGGGATCTTCATGGCTCCAGACTTATCAAGTCAGGGGTCTGCATGGTGTCAGACAGATCAAGATCATGGAAACCAAGACAGTGGTGGACACAAGGAGACACATGGACACATGTCCACAAAAGGATTGATACAGGAATGACCCACACACTCAAACAAGGTCCTACACAGAGACCAGAATAGGGGTTTACATGGAGACACAGACAGATTGATACACATATTGAAAGAGACAGAGACAGCGAGCACACTGAGAACCAGACTCAGGGTCTACCTAGGGACCAGGTCAGGGAGGACATACAGACCTAGAAAGCAGTTTGCATGCTGAGGCAGGGTTTGATAGATTGACACAGAGACCCAGATAGAGGTCTTCACAGAGACTAAGACATGGAGGACACACAGACCCTGACAAAGGTTTATATGGAGACTGAGACAGGTTTTGGCACCGACTGAAATAGGGGTGTATAATAAATGTGTCTTGTCGCTTGGGTTTCAGGCAGCAGTTGATTATGACACACTGATGAACATGGATTATCTGGATGCTGCTCTGAACGAGTCCCTCAGGTTGTACCCAGCTGCTGTCCGTCTGGAGAGAGTCTGCAAGGATAGAATTGAAATAAAAGGCCTTACCATTCCAAAAGATACTGTGGTCATGATCCCTACTTACGCCCTACATAGAAATCCCGATTACTGGACCGAGCCGGACACCTTTAACCCTGAGAGGTGTGAGACATACAGTATATGTGTAAATTATATACAGTAAAATATATACAGTAAATTCTGACAGATAGCTGTGGACAGGATTGGTTGATTATACTGTATGCTACACTTTCAGCTTTAACAATACTTATACACATCTGCAGGATGCCAGCATACGTGTCAGTTCTAAGTAATTTAACCACCACAATTACAGCCTGTACCACTTTATCCTGTATACAGGGTCAGGGCGGACCTGCAGCCTATCCCAGGAGATTAACAGTAGGGCACGAGGCATGGTACACCCTGAGCAGGGGGATAATCACACACATTTCAAAGGGCACACACACACATTCAAACACTCATGAACACACTATGGGCAATTTGGGAATGCCAATTAGGCTCAATTGCATGTCTTTGGAATGTGTGAGGAAACCGGAGCACCCAGAGAAAACTCACCAAGCACGGAGACCCGAGACCCGAGGCAGGAACTGAACCCAGACCCTGGAGGTGCAGGGCAGCAGTGTTAACCACTACACCACTGTGGCCTGGGGGCCATTTCACATAGATCAGATTACTGACATGCCGGAAGTGAAAGAAAATGTTAAAAATACTGGAATTTGGTTTGTCCAGCACATTATTAAACCCCAGAAGTTTATGGAAATTTCATCAGAAAAACATTCTAAAGGGGTGAATAGAAGAACTTAAACACCTGGTAAATTACATAGTAGAAATGTCCAGTAGAGATCAGAGGTATGTTTAATAGTGAAGGAAAGCATCTCCATACACACACACACACACACACACACACACACACACACACAGTATGATCAGACACACACACACACACACACACACACACAGTATGATCAGACCTCACAGGAATGCGACTGTGTGTCCATAAGCATTTGTTAGTGAGACTCAATCAGAAAAAGGCTTCCGTTTGCTAAAGAAGCATGAAGATTGAACGTTGGCGCGATGGAAAAACGTTACATTCAATAAAGACGAGTCCAGACTGAACCTATTCCCAAGTGATGCTTACAATTCCTGCATCTGCCTTTATTTTGCTACGTCCCTGTTTGTTGCTGTCCATCTTACTTTTTGAGGTGTTTCTGGCTGATCAGGTTCTTAGCCTGATGCTTTAGCGCTCTTCTCACATTCATGATAAGCAGCTTGGGGACTGAGAATCTACTCCGTAGACTTAGTTTTTTACACTACTGTCTGTTACAGCTCGCCCAGCCGTTATCCTCCCCACCACCTACGTCCAGTGACTGTCCCGCGTAACCCTCCCCACACCTCATCCATCTGCTTTCATATCTGTTTCCTAGAAACAAGTCATGACTAGAGAATTGATGATGAGGACGCCCTCTGGTGGTCTGGATGAAAATTGCCTGTGCTGGATGTTGGATTTTTGTTTGTTAAATTAGTTAAGTTTTATAAATTAAGTCGTCAAATTCTTATTACTTACCTTTTCCTTTGTTGGTGTTTCAAAATGTAATCAGGTTGTCCAATTATAGCTTTGTTGTGTTGATGGTCCGTGTTGTTTCAGGTTCACTCAGGAGAATAAGGAGAGCATCGAGCCGTACGCGTACATGCCGTTTGGTTTGGGACCCAGGAACTGCATCGGGATGAGGTTCGCCCTGGTGATCATAAAGCTGGCTGCTGTTGAGATCCTGCAGAGATTCGACATCAGTCTTTCTGAGGAAACGAAGGTCAGGATCTTCTATCACTTTTCTATCACATCCAAATCTTTTAAAGCTAACACTGCTAATATTGTAGCTCTCAGTTTGCAGAAAACTAAATGACTGCCTGGTGTTAAAGGTGATAATCTTCCTGGACGTATTTTTGTCAGCTGTAGTAAATATCATTCTTTTCCAATCAGGTTCCTCTGGAGCTGATCAAGACTGGAATTCTGGCTCCTAAAGACCCAATAAAGCTCAACTTCAAAATCCGGCGAGACCTCGAACTGTGACTCCTGTGACAACAGTAACTAATAGACTCTCAATAGACTCTGTTTTTTACTCTAATTCTTTCTCTTTGTGTAATTGAAGCTGACATTGGTGTTAGGTGAGTCATGATGCCAGTGTAAAAAAGTATTCACACCCTGTTTAGCACTTAAGTACCAGTGTAACATGTTGAATGTTTATCATGTTTCCTTGGAAGTAAGACTTTATTGTGAAATAGCAGTAATATTACATAAGGAAAAACATGTAACCATTTGACGTTTCTTCATTATCATACTAACAATAAACACTAAATATGAAGAGTAAAAAAGTACCCAGTGTAAATTTGCTTTTGTTTAAGCCAAAGTGTTCCTTCAAGCATGTTCTGCTGATGCGTAGTGAAAGTCCAGGTTCTGTACAGTTCCATGTTTCATTTTAATGTTGTTTATGATTTACGGTTACGTTCACATCACCAGTTTCACACGTGACCAGTGTTGGGGAACGTGACTTTTTAAAGTAACTAATCAGCGTTACAAAATTACTGTCATTAAAAAGTAATCAGTTACATTACAGCATTACTTTCTGATAAAGTAACTCGTTCGAGTAACTGCAGAAAATGAAAACTCCTTTGTGCTTCCTCATGCATGTTGTTTTAGTCGAGACCTTTATAATTATTCTACTATCATCACTCAGCGAAGTTTGGCCCAGAATCTGTTAACTACTAATACCCCTGTCTCACCTACGCGGTGTCGCGCGGTGGCCGTAAGTTCGGTTCATCAGGATTCACCACCAGTTTCGGCTCTGTGATCAGGTTTCCATCTTTCCGCGCGTCGGTCCTCACATCACATAGGTGAGATAGGAGTATAACAGCAGGAATAACAGAGGGGGCGGGGTATCGGGGGCGGGGCTTGTAGGACGACTTTCTCACACACACACTAATGGATTGTGAATGACTGCTGTCTGGCTCACGGATTACATAAAGTGTCTGAATAACGGATTACAGTTTTGAAACAGTAACTGAGTAACTGAGGACTTGAATGGCGGAGCGAACACTCGTTTACTCGTTTACTCGTTTACTCGTTAGATCAAAAAAGTCATCCGAGTCCTCTAACACTTTACTTTGTAACGCGTTACACCCACCACTGCATGTGGCCATGGTAAATAAGGGTATGGGGCCTCTTTGTTGTGGAAATGGCTCAGGATCAGACCCTGTAGCTCTGCCTAGTCGTGTAGACTACAGTATACTTAGAGCTGTTTGCTTCTTCCTCAAAACATTTCCACAAAGTCTAAACCACATAGTTGTACAGTGAAGGGGAACTGAAATCTTTGCAATAATTGGTGTGACGAGCCTTTACTTAAAATACAGTCTCAGGTACGGTGTGTGTGTGTGGAGTCTGATAATGAAATAAGCTGCGTAGTTAAACCTTCATTTGTGACATGTACATTAGTGCACAGTGAAATTCATTCGTTGCAGGTCCCAGTGTGACTGGGGTCAGAGCGAAGGGTCAGCCGTGACACCGCGCCCGTGGAGCAGACAGGGGTAAAGGGCCTCGCTCGAGAGCACAACAGCAGCAACTTGGGCGTATCGAATGTGCAGAGCCGAGTGCTACAGCGATGCCTGTGCAGATTTTGCTGACTGTTTTTGTTTATTTCCACACACCCTGATGCTCAGATAACCAGACCTGAGCGTCACACCATGCTGACTTCATGTCCACCTTCCACTGCGGTTTAATGCGTGTGTGTGTGTGTGTGTCCACATTGTGACATGTTACAAATGTAAATGTATTTTATTGGAATTTAATTTGATGCACAACACAAAGCACAAACTTTGTAGAAGCGCCTTTTACTGCAGTTACAGCTGCAGGTCTCTTGGGGTGTGTCTCAACCAGCTTTGCACATCTAGAGAGTGAAAATTTACACGTTCACATGACACATAACACATAAATATCCTTTGATCTAAACCCTTCCATTGTAGCTGTGTTTAGGGTCATGGTGCTGCTGGAAGATGATGCTCCGCCCCAGTTTCAAGTCTTTTGCAGATTTCAACAGGTTTTCTTTAACATTGTCCTGCATTTGTCTCCATCTGTCCGCCCATCACCTCTGCCCAGCTTCCCTGTCCCTGCTGAGGTCAGGGGTCACTTGGTGGTTGAGTCATTGGACTAAAGTCTAAAAGTTCCTAGGTTCAAACTCCACCACCAACAAGTTGCCCCTCTCGGGCCCTTGAGCAAGTCCCTTAACCCTCATCTGTATAATAAGATTAAAATGTAAGTCACTTTGGATGAGGGCGTCTGCCAAATGCTGAAGAACAGCAACTCCACAACCTGATGCTGCCACCACCATGCACACTATTAGTTTTTCACCACACAAAGTGTTTTGCATTTAGACCAAAAGTTCAATTTTGGTCTCATCTGACCAGAGCACCTTCTTGCACATGTTTGCTGTGTCCCCACATGGCTCGGCACAAACTGCAAATGGGATTTTTATTTTTTTCTGTCAATAATGGCTTTCTTCTCACCACTCCATTCCATAATGGGCAGATTTGTGGAGTTCCCATGGGCCTCTTGGCTGCTTCTCTGATTAATGCTCTCCTCGTCCAGCCTGTCAGTTTAGGTGGACAGCCATGTCTCAGGTAGGTTTGCGGTTGTGCCGTGCTCTTTTTATTTTGATGGACGGATGATGGATTGAACAGCGCTCAGTGAGATGTTCAAAGTTTGGTATATTTTTTGATCTCCTAACCCTGCTTGTGTGTTCCTCGGGCCTCATGATGCTGTTTGTTCACTAATGTTCTCTAACAAACCTCCGAGGGCTTCACAGAGCTGCTGTGTTTATACTGAGATTAAATTACACACAGGTGGACTCACTCACACATCATCATTACCGCTTTATCCTGTATTCAGGGTCACGGGGGTCCTGGAGTCTATCCCAGGAGGCTTAGGGCACAAGCTGGAGTAGATACTGGACAGGGTGCCAATCCATCGCAGGGCACACACACATACACACACTCCTGCACACACTACAAGCAATTTGGGAACAGCAATTACCCTAATCTGCTTGTGTTTGGACTGTGGGAGGAAACCGGAGTACGCGGAGGAAACCCACCAAGCACGAGGAGACTCCATGCACACAGAGATCGAACCCGGACGGGAATCGAACCCAGACCCCGGAGGTGCAAGGCGACAGTGCTAAGCACTACACAGGTGGACTCTGTGCACTCATTAGGTGACTTCTGAACGTGATTGTTTCCACTGAATTATGGATTTGGAGTATCAGAGGAAAGGGGGTGAAGACTAATGCACACCACACTTTTCAGATTTTTATTTATAGGAAATTTTGAAAACCATTTATCGTTTTCTTTCTTTCACTTTACAATAATGTGGCACTTTGTGTTAGATATATAGAATCTTTATGACATTGTGTAATTATAATACTTAGAAATTCATAACAGCTTTTTCTGTTTTTTTTCCACCTTCTTTCTATATTAAATGTTTCTGGTTTCAAAGAGGAAGTTGAACATGGCAGCCTTTCACACCCTCGGCTGCACTGAGATAAGCAGCGTGTAAGTGTGTGTGCGTGTAAGTGTGCGTGTGTGCGTGTGTGTGTGTGTGCGTGTGTGCGTGTGTGTGTGTGTGTGTGTGTGTGAGGGGGTGTGTTTATCAATAGCCTGAAACAGTGTGTGGTCTAAATGTTTTCTCTTTCAGCTCTTTTGTCTCTCAAACTGAAGGAACCTCTGACTGTAGAGTTCATATACGACTAAGACGGCTACAAATACTCCTAATAAATTCTAATAAACACTCCCAGTAACACCAGTCCTACCAGTAAGGCTGATCAGGATGGAGTACTGGTGGAGTTTTTCGGCTGAGACCTGGGCTCTGATCATCATCCTCATCAGCCTCGTCATGCTGTAAGTGCTGCTTTACATAATTCTCTTTATCTCCCTCAGTGGCAGAAAACAATGAAGTGTGAAAAAGTTTGTACACCCTCAGGACTGCGCAAGGATCAACAAGACGACTGGCTCCTTTCATCAAATTATAATCTCTCGTATAAAACCACACGTCCTTTAGATCATCATTAACATCATTATCATTTCATTTATTAGCTACTTATATGTTGTTTCTTGTCATTGTTTATGTATAAAAGTTCGAATGATAGTTTTTATATTAGCTGAGCTAAACTTCGAAGGCAACTGAATGCATTTCAGGAGGTTTCTTGTGTGTGGTGTAACTGTTCATACCGGTGTCTCTATTCCACCGCAATGGATTTGACATGAAGCGACCAAGATGGAACTGAAGTGTAGACTTTCACAAAGTGGAAAATATTGCTTTAATTTTTATTTTCACAAATTCCCTCCATTATCACAGGCTCAAAATTGGACAAAGTAACAGCCATAAATATTATCATTGTTTCTATCCTTTGTATGTAAACCCTGTGCAGTCAGTGACGCCTGGAGCTCATGTGCTCACCAGTCCGCTGCCCGTTTACTCTTCAGTCTGTATAGACAGAGAGACTCTATAATTCCTAAACAGCTCAAGCAATATTTTGGTTAAAGCCTTTTTTTGTGTATGTTTTGTGTGTGCATTAGTGTGTAGAGGCACAATTACCAGCGCTGTCTCACTTTCCAAATACTGACCCTATTTTTACTTATACTTATAACCTGACAGCTTATTCTATTCTATTCTATTCTATTCTATTCTATTCTATTTGTATGGCACTTTTAACAACACTCATTGCCACGAAGCAGCTTTACACAATCAAAAGAAAATGATGGAAATTTGTATGAAATGTGAAAAATGTGTGTAAATTAAAATGATCTGATGAACGAGCCGAGGGTGACGGTGCTGAGGGAAAAACCCCCCGAGATGGCAGCAGGAAGAAACCTTGAGAGGAACCCGACTCGACAGGGACCCCATCCTCATCCGGGTGATAACAGAGAGCAGGGATTTGATCTGCACTCATACTGTGCATGTCTCCAGCTGCAACATGAATGAGGGGTTTATATTAACACACTTCTTCTAATAAATGACTGTTCTCACAGTTCCTAGTGCAAGAACATTAATTCCATATGTATATGTCAAGGAAAAACTTCCTTTGAGAGGAACCAGACTCAACAGTGTGTCTGAGTCCCGAACATTAATAGGAAGACTATTCCATAACTTTGGGGCTTTGTAAGAAAAAGCTCCGCCCCCTGCTGTAGTTTTAATAATACGCGGTACTGACAGGCAGCCTGCATTCTTTGATGGAAGTAGGTGCGGCGGATCGTAAGACACCAACAGTTCACTCAGACACTGCGGCGCGAAACCATTTAATGCTTTATAGTTTAGTAATAGTATGAACAGTATCATGTCAGGAATTAGTCCCAGGTGTTGGCACTCAGTTACAGACATCAGACATGCATGGGAATGTTTTTAACTTTAGAGACAGAGAGAGAGAGACACAGAGAGAGAGAGAGACAGAGAGAGAGAGAGAGAGAGAGAGAGACAGAGAGAGAGACACAGAGAGAGAGAGAGAGACAGAGAGAGAGAGAGAGAGAGAGAGACAGAGAGA
>JAAGKR010014682.1:0-11252 GCA_011419295.1 Clarias macrocephalus
CTGGTAAGTAGTGTAGGAAACTTTATCTGGTCAGGAACTTGTCTTGATTTGAGCAGCAGCCAGTGGAAAGTGGCTCAAAGGCATTAGCAGTAGCAGAAGGTGCTTTAGCTCAGGTGCTGTGGGGAGTGCCACCTTCGATTTAGACATCATGACCTCAGTATCACTCCCTCATCGCCAGTTCACCATCCATATCTAGTTACATTATTGAACACCATTGCAAGCTCGGAACATTTCTCTCTCAAGTTCTTTTGATCTGTCTCGCTCTCTCTCTGTCTGTCTCTCATCTGGTTCTTTTATTGAACACCACTGTTAGTTCTGTACTGTAACTGTCTTTCTCTCTCCCAGCTGCTCCATCTGTCTCTCTATGCATCTCTATGCATCTCTAATCTAATTACATTATTGACCAGCACTGCTAGCTCTGTACACCTGCCCTCTCTCTTTCTTTCTCTTTCTCTCCATCTTTTCTCTACACTATCAGGTTACATTATCGAGCATCAAGTGCTACTTCTGCACGTCATTAAAAGGGGCATTTTTCAGGGTTGGAGCACATGTAGAGAGCATGCCTTTTCCTGAGAGGCAAACTATACTTTATACATGAGGGATCCTCAGGGGATATTTAGATAGTTCATAGTTCTTTGCTTTCTGAAAGAGCTCAACCCGCTACCCACTGTGAAAGGAAAACCATGTTATACGGCTTTATAGAGAATTATTAAAAGTTCAAATGATCCAGCCAATGGACAATTGCAATGTTCACCACATCTGTCTCTCATTCTGTTCTCTCTCTCTCTCTCTCTCTCTCTCTCTCTCTCTCTCTCTCTCTGTATTGTACAGTAATAACAGGAATAAACACCACCTGTACATCAGTATGCAGCAGGTTTCCACGCACACGCGACCCTTGAGCATTGCCCTGTGTGACCATCCTTTCAAATGCATAAATACATGACTAACTAACTTACTAACTAATAAACAGATAAATAAATAAATAAATAACCAAATAAACAAAACAACGGCACAATATTCTGTCATACAAAACACGGAATTGCATCTGAAATCACATTAAAACGCAATAGGAGTGAAATTGCTTTGGGACACAAAAGACACATTTCATGTGTTCAATTATTCAGTTTAATTCTTTACGGACCAAAGTGAACGCACATCCGTTATTGCATATGTTTTTAAAAAATAAAAGTGAGATGCAATCAATGTAGTTCATTAAATATTCGTAAACATCAAAGAAAAATATGTAGAAAAAAAAGAGCCTACCTTTGTTCTCTCCACTCTGATTCTTTGCAAATGGGAATTAATCAGAACAATAAAAATGATATGAAATAATGAAATAATGATGAAGAAAGTTTTCAGTGAGAGAGAGAGAGAGAGAGAGAGAGAGACAGAGAGCAACAGACACAGGAAAGTTTTAATAATCTGCTGTATGAGAGACCCGTACTATGTATTGTGGCTTTTATGTGCTAATGAACCTAAATTAACAAGCAGCAAGTCAGTAAGCTGAGGGTTTCCCTGTACATAACATTACTAAAGCTAATAATAATAATAATAATAATAATAATAATAATAATAATAATAATAATTCTACTACTACTAATAATAATAATCACAATTCTTTTCATTCTCTATAGTGTTTATGCTGTACAAGGTTGCGAGGAGCCTTGAGCCTATTCCAGGAGACTCAGAGCATGAGGTGGGCTACATGCTGGACAGGGTGGCAGTCCATCACAGAGAACACATCCACACAGACACCGTGGGCTATTTGAGAAATGCCAATTAACCTAATCTGCATGTCTTTGAACTGTGGGAGGAAACTGAAGTACCCAGAGGAAACCCACCAAGCACAGGGAGAACAGGGATAAAAAAACACATTCACATTAAAGTTTCCATCTATTTAGACCCAAGGTGGGAATGGTATTTTGACCCTAAAGGTGCAAGGCCACAGTCCTACAGTAAACACTGCCCCATCATTCTGCCCAAAACAAGAACAACAACAATAGTAATAATAATAATAATAATAATAATAATAATAATAATAATAGTTGCAGTGGTGGGTTACTGATCGGAAGGTCAGGGGTTCAAGTGCCAGCAGCGCCAACTGTTGAACCCTTGAGCAAAGGCCCTTACGCCTGTCTGCTACACGGACACTCTATCCTGACTGACCTTGAGCTCTGACCCCAGATTCCTAACTGGGATATGTGAAAAGTAAAATTTTTTACAATCATTTTACAGTGCAGTAATGTACATGTGGCAAATAATTAAAATTTAATTTTAAATCCTATTTCTGCCAGGATGTTTTGCTCTTTAAGCAAACTAGAAAAGAATGATGAAAAGTGGCTGGTGAGGTAACGACTGTTTATACAGTAGCTGTTATAGCGTATGTGACAACAGGAACTCTCTCATTTCTGCAATATGTCTCCATCATCCCCATATTTTTCTATAGCGGTGTACCGAGTATCACAATCATCATATTAAAGTATCTAACTTCTTCTGGCTTCACCCAATACAAAAAACGAAAGACCATTATGTAGAGTCAGGATATATGCACTGTATGTAAATACTAATTGATGGTAGTTGGAAAACTGTGACAGGTTATTATATGAGTTCATGTACCATAAAGAGCTGCAGTATTGTTTAATGCCTTATTGTGGTTTCTGCGGAGGAAGAAAGGGAGGGAGAGAGGGATATGGAGAGAGAAAGAGAGAGGCACTCATGCAGTAGGTCATACTCTCACTGTCTCCTCATGTGGACAGCCACTTGGCTCATTGCTAAATTCCATTTTTAATCGGGCATAAAAGAGGACAGAGGGCTCGGGGGCCTCGGAATGGCGACAAAATCAATTGGCTAGAACTGACATCTGCCAGGATCTGCCTCAAGAGCCTTTTGAGGTTGCCTAAATGAAATCAGGGCCCCTAATTGTGGGCTGATTTATTCACTTGTCCAAGGGCATGAGGATGGGACCTCACTAGCCCCTGGCCTTCAATCACTGGTCATACATAAAGCATTTATATTACATCTGTCTCTGTAGCTATCTCTCGTTTCCTCTTTCTGCACCACTGGTGAGAAAATCCTCCATTTCCATTCATTTTGTTTTGTTGTTCTTGTCGCCAAGGATGAAATGAAATAGAGGCTAAACGAACTGTCACTTGGCCCGAGTAAGATAAATATATCGACGGCCTGCAGTAGACTGGGGACACATCTGGGTTTCCTAAGCTATCCAAATGAAAATAAAGACGTCCGCCCTGTCCTCCCTGCCACCTCGACTACTATCTTTCCCTGACACAGACATGGATATGGAGCAGGAATTGCCATCCGATCAGCATGCTTTCCTGTCTCTGATCCTCCATGAGGAGCCAACGGTTCGTCACCCTGATATTTCAACCAAGGGAATTACACGGGTGGTGGCCTGGGGAAACTTTAACCTGCCGAACCCCTGAATAAAACATTATACGATGCCCGCTAAAGCAGAGCCCAGGCTGAGCAGCATTAAACATACACAATACCTGAGGAGCAGCCAGTGAGCCATTAAACATTGATGCACCTCTTGGGTCACATAAGGAAATGCATCTGAGCCAAGTGTGCCTCTACAGAGGGAACCAGGGAATCAAAAAAAAAAAAAAATCCAAGAAGAAATATATCTGATCGAAACTGATCTGAGGATCTGGAAGAGTCACAGAGCTAGCTGAGAAGAAAAAGATGAGAACAGACTAGCTTCTTCAGTAACTCTTCAGTAAGGTTATGGACTGTGAAAAAGAGAAAAAAAGAATGTTCAAGAACTTCTAAGAGTAGAGAACACTCCTAAAGTTTGGACTGTAGTTCAACAGCTAGTTGACTGATAGATACGGCTATCTGGAATGGTTTTGCTAGCCAGTTGCATAGCTAATGTCACGGTTCATTAAGGTGGAAAGTGCTGGTGCTAACACTACAGATAAGGATGTGTTTAGTTTTCTATACTTATTTGCATAATTTATTCCTTGGATTAAATATCAAAATGATATTTTTATAATAGTGTAATGCAATTATGTAAACTAGCTGAAAAAGGAAAAGAAATCAGGCAGCCAGGTTAAGGTCTTAGCATTAATGAATCTTAGTTTATCTCCAGGATAAACTCTCACTCACTCTATACTGCTTTATCCTGTAGACCAAGCATGGGGAGAACATGCAAACTCCATGAACACAGACCCATGGAGGTAATCAAACCCTCGACCTTGGAAGTGCGAGGCCACGGTGCTAACCACTGCACCACTGTGCTGCTCTCCATGCAGATTAGGCTAATTGGTGTTCTTAAATGTGAATCACCGTGTGTGTGTGTGTGTGTGTGTGTGTGTGTGTGTGTGTGTGTGTGTGTGTGTGTGTGTGTGACCTGTGATGGACTGGGACCCTGTTGAGGGTCTACCCCGCCTTGGCCTGAAGTCTCCTGAGATTGGCTCCAGGTCCCCCACTAAAATAAAAATAATAAAAATACATTTTGTATCCTCCAAAAGGGAAATGATAATAGTCAGGACAATACGGCGTTAAAACAAGGGGTTCTCTGCTTGTTAAAGTTGTTCAACCTTCTCTTGTATGGTTTCCAAACCAAATGTTCAAAGTTTTTGAGGTTGTCATCCCTATAATAAAGATTATGCATTAAAAATGGTTTCTTCAACCATTCCTCAAGAGGTTCTAATGATCTGGAACTAGTTGTACACTGCTAGATAGAACTTTTATAAGCTTCTCTGCAGGGACAATATAATGAACAATCTATAAATGTGCTAGTTTTAACCATTCTGGGAAATTACCATCCATTATAGTGCTATTAATTTGCTCTTTTATCCTCTTCCTGTCCATCACATCAAGACAAGATGAATGATTTGAGTATTCTGCTCTTTGTAAAACTGATTTAGCTGAGTAAATGATGTTCTCAGGGCCTTTATAAGAGAGTCCTAGAATTAGCAAATGCATTCCCTTTCTCTTTTTTTTTTTTTCAAACCCATTTCACTGCCTTTCTCTGTACAGTGTGTAAGAAGCTCCATTTCAGATGACTACAAAGCCCCTAAATCCTGAATCTGTGATCAGGCTGACGGCTTTCACCTTCTCCGACTCAATCCAGCTGCGCCAGCATGAAAGAGAGGAGATAATTTCACAAGGTTCGGCACACATTTTCATTCTTTTCATGCTACAAGAGGTTTGTGTGTACATGTGCGACCGGGATGGCTGAGAGGACGGTGTTAGCTAAACCTGAACTTCCTGCCATATCTTTTACTTTGTTTCGCCGAAGGATTTTTCCTACGGAGAAGGATGAAAATCATCACCCGCGATCGTGGTTTGATTTGAACCGCAGATAGATGAGTTTCAAAGCATTCTCTGGTCTCCTTTTATCAAACCTCAGGATGTCACACCATAACTTATGGCTATCCTGCAGCCACAAACAGCAGCTCAGAGCGTTACAAAGAGCGTGCACTCTCAGATCCGCGAGATTGTTTTCCACTTATTTTTACCCAATTCTATAATTCTTCACTTCTGGGAAAACTCATCTCAAGACAGAAGGGTGTGTTTTAGTGGCCAAGCCGCCAAAGGTGATGTTTCCGGTGCATAATGGATCTATTTGCTGGGAAGAAAACACCATTCCTCTCCTGTAATGACTCCGTGAGACCCAGGTGCTCTTTGTGGGCTAGAATTTCCCTCTCTCCAGGATTAACTCAATAATGTGCCCTTCGTTCTCGGAGCCGTATCTGGTGTTGGCTGACATTTTCAGCTCTCTGCAGGTCTTGGAGACGTGCCTCCTTTACCTCAGACTGTAAACAGGGTCAAGCAATCCTACTGCGGATCGATATGGCCTGGAGAGCAATGGACCAATGGACTCAGCTTGGTCAAATAGTGCCATAGACTTTACACACACTCTTGAATTTCTTAGCCCCAGTTCCACTTTCCACGGTAAATAAAACCCAGCAGTGTGTCTGTGACATGAACGGCAGAGTAAACTGTGCTGTTTGTCTCATATAGCTGTGCCTCAAGTCCTAATGACGAGCTGTTGCATGGCTAGTCATTTCACCAAAAACAAAAATGGACCAACCATCTCTTCCAAAGTACAAACTTAGTGGAAAAACAATCAAAAAGTACAATTATTTTTAGCCTTTTTCATCTGAACAGTTAGATGATGATGTTAACAGCCGCAAACAAACTACATTTCCCTTTTAGGCTACACTGCAAAAAAATATATATACATTATATTATATTGTTTAAGGACGTAACATGACTTTCCCAGTGTGTCCATCAACACAGCCCTTCTTATGTGAGCTTCCAGATTTAGTTTCGATGTGTCTAGAGAAGTATGAGAAGTTCCATGAAGTCTCGATCACCTTATTGTAAGCAAACATCCTCTGATCTTTAATAGTCGAGTGGAATTTTGTAGTCATGCGCAACTCACAGTGGTGGGGGATAACTGAATACATGAACGTCATTACTGTGCTTAACTACATATGTCACGTATCTGTACTTCTACTTAACTACATTTCTGCATGGTATTGTGTTACATAACCACAGTGATGTATAGTATTTGAGGTGGGAATCTCACCACGCGCTGACTATGCGTAATTGCATGACTTACCTTTCCTTTGAGACATGCCCTATAATAATAATGTAACAGATGTTTGAAATCCAAAGCAGAGCTGGTTGCAGATAACAACAAAAACAGCACATTCACAAGGAAGATAGAATGAGAGAGAGAGAGAGAGAGAGAGAGAGAGAGAGAGAGAGAGAGATTTCATTTATGAAAACGGCTGCTATGTGTTAATACAAGCCTTGCACTTGTGATCCTTCAAGGCGAGCACTTCTGTACTGCCCTGGGGATCTCTACGCTGACTCAAGTACAGAGTCTGTGTACTTTGTCCACTTCCCTGCCAACTTGTGGTTCTCAACACACTCTTTCATATACAGTCCAGTGGAACCTTGGATTATGAGCATAATTTGTTCCGGAAGTGCGCTCGTATATCAAAACAGTCATAAACCAAATCAAAATTTCCCATAAGAAATAATGGAAACTCAAATTATTCGTTCCACGGCCCCCAAAAAATAAATACATAAAAAGAATTAATACAAAATAAAATGTAAAAATTAAAAACAAATTAACCTGGACTTTACCTTAAAAAAAGTAAAAATAAATCCAGACAGATAAGTGTTTCCGTTTGTGTGTGCAGGCACTTTGTATGCGTGTGTCTTTGTGTGTGTGTGTGAAGCTAAAGTACGGAGCCCCTCCCATCTCCCTCTTCTCATCTTACACAGTAAATCTTCCTCCTCTCTTATTTGAGTTTCACACATACGCGAGCACACACAATGGAAAGACTGTTTTTTCAGAAAAAATAAACAAGAAATCTCTCTAACGACTCTCGATTGAGCGTAGACTAACAGAATCACTGCTGTAAAGTAAAAATAAAACAAATGAACCTGCACTTTACCTTTGAAATTAATTGCGACAGAGTAGTGTTTCTGTGTGGAGCAGAGAGTGTGTGTGTGTGTATGTGTGTGTGGGGCACGGTGTCCAATGACGCGCATGCACATAGACACAAAGAGCGAGATACAGAGAAAGAAAATGGATCTTTAACCTCTCTGAGATTTTCTTTTGCTTTACACGCGCGCGCACACGTGTGGTATAATAAACAGTACAAGCGCGCTGGACACACACGTATAGAGACACAAAATAAAATATGTTTTACACACACACACACACACGCATGGTCACAGTGTTACACACACGCGTGGCACAGATGTTAATCAGTGAGAGATGAACACTAAGACCCAGCAGGGGAGAAGTTTACCCACAATTCTGCAGCGCAAGAGAGAAAAAACCATTGGTTCAGTTGATATCATGACGCTCAGTGTCAAAACAAGAAGTGCATAATACTCGGTACTTGCAAACCAAGACTTAATTAATTAGAAATTTATGAAAAATCTTTGCTTGTCTTGTGGAACGCTCGCAAACTATGTTATTCGCAATCTGAGGTTCCACTGTACCAATTGTTTTAATCTTCTATTAAAGCAAATAAAATAAAAAACTGAAATTGCTGCATCAGGACCATTCAAGTGTATTAGGCTTGATTTCTTTCCCAGCTGCTTTGCTGTGGTTTGATTTCCAGGCAATACTTTTTTTATTTTAAAATCCTGTACCTTAAAGTCAGCCTCATACAAGTAAACTGTACTAAAAGTTTGAAGCACATGTGAGCTTTCCTAAGGCATAATCCAGGATACAACCTAAAGGTCAAAACCGTGTACAAGCGGGAAACTGTAGAACATGTTGGACTCGATATAAACAATCAATGCTCAATAGACAGGCCGGCCGGCTACCAGATAAAGGTCGATGCACGGATAAACAGGTTTGACTACAGAGGAATAAACAAGGCTCGGAAACCCGAGAGACTCTGCACTTGAAAACTTGATGAGTCTATAATATGGAACAGAAGAAGGAAATAAAGTGTGAGCAGAAAGCCAAGGAAGTGGAATCTCAGGATTTTGGCATTGATTAACACTGGACCCTCTTTACAGTGATCAGTGTGTGTGTGAAAATGATGATGATGATGATGATGATGATTATTATTAAATAATACAGTTCCCAAAATATATGTGATAACTATCATAACTTCTACATAACAACTAACAAATCATAACAACTACATATAGATTATAGATTATATTAAAAATGTTTGTTTGATCAGATTGCCAGTGTACTTGAATTGCTTTTAGACAAAGTCATCAACAAAGGAACTACATCTCTGGGTGCTTTTTAATTTGCACTTACAGTATTAACAAAGAAGAAACAAATTAGGGCTGAAAATGTCCTCATAAAGCACATTCAGTTATTGTAAAGGAATATGGTGCTCCGTGAATTCTTGGCACAGATTGATGGTTCTGATTTCATGTTACTCTTTCTGCTTTATTCATGCTATGCTAGCGCCTCTTTGCTAATGACACTCAACACTCTGTCTGGTTTTGATCTGTTGATGACGAATTGTATATGCTCATTTTTTTGGACCCAGTTCGTGAATGTTTTTTAATAACGCGAAGCCCCTCCCGAGTCTGGTTCGTTACACAGCGGCATATAAACAGGCCGGCCTCGCACCACCCGAGAGCTCGGCGGGAGATTACTATACGGCCATTAGCCGGGCTATGGCGATCCCGCGCCAATTCTGTCACCCAAAATTAGAGCGGAGCCAGTAACTCTCGCACATTTTTTGTCAGTCTTGTTTGGAGAGGGAACGGCCTGTCAATAAGTGCACCATAATAGTGTGGAAGTACTGCCAGTTCCAATAAAGCAACAGAGAGATCAAGCGAATGAAAGGTGACCTTGCTGTAATTGAGATTCATCACAGGCGAGGCAGGCGGCAGAGGGGAGAAACAAGTGAACGAGACGGGGAAAATAGCCCGAATTTTTTAAACATGATATGAATATACATTTAGAATTTTATGGGAGAACGGCCAACTGTTGTTCGATTGCTGGCTCCGAATGTCAATTTCAGGGTTTAAAGCCAAAGCGTTCTCTCTGCTTTTGTGTTTGTTTGTAGCTCCATCTGTTATATTTTTTTCCTCTTTATTGCGCTGGACAGCGTATTCAGAGAGACAAATTGGATCCCACTTCCCCCTCCCGTCCTTCCAACCGAGAGTCACGTGAAATCTAAAAGAAAGTATAACAAAGCCTCGCGTTCCAGCAGCCAGGCCAAAGATTTTGGTTAATACACCAATGGTAGCCACATTATTACCTCATATTTAGCATTCAGAAGGAATCGACACACGATCCGGCACCAAGCTGTGTGTCGGTGTTTGAATGGGACTCAGTGGGGCTTGGCACACACACGGCGATAGATTATATTGCCTTTTCATCGTCGCACAATGGGCAGGTTTGCATTTCAGCTGGATCCTAGAGAAGGGCCGAAAAAGAAGGTTCCAGTTCCCCAGAGTACCGCTGTGCCACAACACACACAATAAACTCTCTGAAACGCTTCTGTGAAAACACACCATAGCCCAGCTGGATGCTTTCAGATAAATGAGTGAAAAGAGGAATCACACACATTGAAAGCCATGTACACACACGTACACACACGTACACACACGTACACACACTGGCACGAACGCAGGTTTAATTTGGAGCAAAAGTCTCATTCACACATTCAGAATTCCGATTGGTCCGTTAATTTATTTTCTATAACAGAGATGTTTGATGTCGGCTTTTCCATTGATTTAGGGAATGAGTCTCCAGTGTGAGAGGTAAAGTTGTTTAGGTTTTCTGATTCTTCAGGATGTTATGGCTTTTATTTTTTAGCTGATGTGTAGTTTGTTAATTAACAGATATTGTAATTGTTGGCATTTGGCAGGTAAGGAACCTTTCAGGTTGTTAGTCCTCATAAATTTTTTTTAATAAAATTAATATATATATATATATATATATATATATATATATATATATATATATATATATATATATATAATGGGGGGGGGGTGAGTCATTGTGGAAAATATTTGGCTAATTGCTATGTGCTCGTTTATGTACAGTATTCCAGGAGTTACAGTGTGGACATTTGTGCCACTCCTGTTGTCTTCTCTGTAATTATTTATTCATTTATTTTTTCTAAATAAATACATTCCAAATCTTTTAGCTCAACTTTCCACCAGCTACTTTTAGTTATATAATTGTCAAAAAAAGTATAAAAGCAAGAAATTTTGGTGTTTTTTCATATCAAGATTATTATTCTACATTGGATTTTATTTCTCCGTGAGACTCAGTGAGTGTCTTTAACCTAACAAGCCAATTGATGAACAAAGTGGAATCCAAACAGAATAAATAATGTTTACTTTCTCTGCACACAGTAATGTCTCCGATCAACTGGAATGAAAGAAAAAGAAAAAAAAAACTAATTAAGCAGCATTTCATTAGCGATTACGGTGTGAGGATAATTGTAAAAGACAGAGCAATTAATGGGGTCATTATTCAATCAGGAGTTGGGTGGAAATACCTGGCAGGTTGTTGTCTTCACAGGACTGTAAATCTGTAGTAAACAGAGAGAAAAGAGAGAACAGAGTCGATCTAACAAACAAGGTTGAGCTGACGAGCCATGGCTGAGATTATTACAGATTATTAAAGTAGGCACTTTACTCAGAGAGAGAGAGAGAGAGAGAGAGGGAGAGTGAGAGGGAGAGAGAGAGAGAGGGAGAGAGAGAGAGAGAGACAGAGAGAGAGAGAGAGAGAGAGAGAGAGAGAGAGACAGAGAGAGAGAGGGAGAGAG